>JABUQX010145173.1:0-27500 GCA_015478945.1 Trachelipus rathkii | reverse complement strand
TATATATATATATATATATATATATATATATATATATATATATATATATATATCTCTCTACTAAAACATACACGAGAAAAAAAGTTATATATATATATATATATATAGTGGCATTTATCTTTTTATATTTATAGTTAAAATATATATATATATATATATATATATATATATATATATATATATATATATATATATATATATATATATATATATATATTCATCTTCCTCCTATCCCCAGGTTGGGGTGAGTAAAGGTGCTTCATACACTGAGGAACATAAAAGTAGTAAAAGAACATATACCCCTTTAGCGTCCCCTTTACACCAAAGTGAGAACTCGTCGCAGTCAGAAAAATCCGCCCTAGAGGTTTCACATGACTGCGACGGACTATCACTGTGGTATCTCGTTAATGTGGAGTTCATCCCTTGGGCTAAGCCCACAACCATACCCCCTCATAAAACCGCGCCATTCACTCCTCTCATGCACCTTTCTTCTCGCCTCTGCCAAACTCATTTCTCTGCTTCAGACATTCCTTTACTGACTCAATTCACTTTTTCTTCGGTCTCCCAGCCGTTCGACTCACAGCACACTCACCACTATACATCCGCTTAACCAAACGACTATCATCTATCTTTTACCATATGAACAAACCATCTCAATGCACTCTCCTTTATTCTTTCATTCACTCCTTTCTTCACACCACACAACTCCCTAATTCGTTCATTCCTCATTTTATCATTTCTTTTCACACTTGACACGCACTAAGATTGTCCATGTACATACATTACACCTTGTATCTATACCTCTAATTCCAGACCATAATTTCACTACTATACATTAACACAGCCAACAACATACCCTCATGTAAAACTCTAGCGCACTCAAAACGTAGTCCCTTCACATCCACCAAGAATTTAACTGCACCAGCCATCTTCCTACCACTCACAACTTTCTTACTACATTCTGCATCATCCGTTCCCTTTACATCCAACATATATCCTAAAAATTTAAACTCGGATACTTGTTCCAGTTGTTAACCATCTAAAATGACTTGACACCGCTGACTCTCCTCGTTAATTACCATAACCTTATTCTTATCTACATTTACTTTCAAACCCATCCATTGCAAATTCCTCTACCAATTCTCTCAAACTCTCTTCAGATTCACCACACAAACCAAATCATCTGCATACAATAAGCAGGGCACTCTCCACTCTCATCTATTCTCCATCATTCTAATACCTTCCCTTGCCACTCCCACCTCTAATTCTTTCATAACCCTATCCATATGCAAATTAAATAACCAAGGAGACATGACACATCCCTGCTTCATTTCACTAATAATATTAAACTAATCGCTTTCTACTCCTTTTATTCTTACACACGCTTCACTATCGCCATACATATTTTTGATTATATTTAGAAGCCTACCACCTACACCATATATCACTAATACTTCATTACTGTCAATGATATGCAGATTTTCGAAGTGCTCCCTCCACACACTTCTCAAATTCATTTCATCACTTACGAAAGCACCATACCTACTCATTATTCTTTGCAGATTCCACTTTCTCTCATTTTTAACCTTTCTCCTTTCTTTCCAGAAAGATTCATATTCCTTTGTAAGTTCCCATTCATACTTTTTCCAAGCGGTTCATTTACCTCGTTTTGCAACTTTTAGTCTTCCTAATATAATTCCAAACATCTCTCTTTTGAGACCTCATCATTGGCTTATCGCTCATTCAACCACGCCTCTTTTTTTACTTTTAACCGCTTGCTTCACCTCTTCCCACCATTCCCTGCTGAGATTCTTACTTCTTACTTTAGCACATCTACATACTTCTCTTGCACTACTAACAAGAGCTTCCTTCATTTGTGTCCAGATTTGTTCAGTTTCATCCTGTTCACATTCAACTGATTTATTTGCAAGCGCTCTTAAATACTTTTCCTTATTACATTGTTCACTTAACTTGTCACTTAATTTTTCCCACTACCTTCTTTACCCCCTTTTTTCTCCATTCAAAGCCCCACTAACTTTATTTTACATAAAACAACATAATGATCCGATAATCTCATCCCCCGCCACCCCCCCACTGATTTAACACCCATCACATACTTCAACATCTCATTCTTCACCAACAGAAAATCAATCATACTTTTCACTTCGATACCATCTCTACTTACACCATCTCTAGCATACTTATGAATACTCTTGTTTTTGAAGAATGTTTGACTTACACACATACCTCTTTCCTCACAGAAATCGATCACCTTACTAACATTCTCATTTTCTCCCGTCACCTAAAATTTACCTGGTATACCATCCCTTTTCTAGTCGCTATAAACCATTTAGATCACCCAACACAATCAATCTGAAGCTCCTACTCATCCTATTCAAAACATCATTCAGATTTTCCCAGAATGTCGCACTCTCCTCAACATCATCCTCAGGTGGATCATATGTTACAACCACTTATACCTTGACCTTTACAAACTTAAATTTATCCACTAGAATTCTAATGCTCACACAAACAAAATCCACCATAGCTCTGTGCCACATGTCACTCATCAAAATCGCAACTCCTTCTTTCCCAACCTCTCATTCCTCTCCACTCCATCACACACACATTTCACACCACACCACTCATCTTCACTCTTTCCTTTCATCTTCGTTTCAGTCACAGCGAGCAAATAATATTTACCCTTTCTAAATACATCCATCATCTCACTTCTCTTCTCCTCGACATTTATTTTTCTGACATTCCATGTACCTAAACGATTCATACAATCCCTCACTGCCCTTATTACTACATCCAAATATGCCACGAACAGAATTGGTGGCAATACACTTCCCTGCTTAACGCCAGCTCCCAACTCAAACCATATATATAGTATATATATATATATATATATATATATATATATATATATATATATATATATATATATATATATATATATATATATATATATATATATATGTTAATTCATGAAGCCTTAGGTACCTAATAATACCAGTAATAAAATAATAATAATAATAATAAATAATAATAATAATAATAATAATAATAATAATAATAATAATAATAATAATAATAATAATAATAATAATAATAATAATAATAATAATAATAATAATAATAATAATAACACAGAAAAAAAAATTCTGTTCCTGGGGTTTTCTGAAGTGATTCCTAACGAAATTGTCCTCCTAAATTGAAATATGACATTCATTTTGCTCAATCAGGTCTGGTTTTTAGAAATTGGGTAATTTTAAGAAAAATTCGTTATTTATATCAAAGTTATTTAATAAATTACAATTACTTGTAAACTAGGAAAAAAATAAATACCGACTCAATTCGACTTTGCTTTAATTAATTTTAAACTTACAGACTACATATGAGCCTACCAGAGACGTGCAAGAAACTATTTTCCAAGAAACGAAGTCTTTGATGATTTCCGTTTGTGAAGCGATGTTGGTTCGTCGCGTTTAAGACACCAGCAATAGTCAGCTAACATGTTGATGTCCCAGCGTCCTTGATATCTTGTTTCCATCGTCTTTATGTCTTGGTGAAATCTTTCACCTTGTTCCTCGCTGTAATCTCCACAGTTTGCGGGAAAATAGTCAAGATGTGAATGGAGAAAATGCATTTTTATCGACATGCGAGCTCCCATTTTTTCGAAGCTTTTCATAAGGTCATTTACATGTGAGATATATTCTGAGCTTCTTTTATTTCCCAGAAAACCGTCAATTACTTTACTAAACGATCGCCATGCATCTTGTTCACTGGCTTCCATATTGGTGTAAAAATGCTTGTCCTTTAACAGAGTTCTAATTTGGGGACCGTCAAATATGCCTGCATGGAGCTTTGCATCACTGATGTGTGGGAATTTTTGCAGTAGATACTTAAAAGCTTGGCCTTCTTTATTCAGTGCTTTGACAAAGTTCTTCATCAGGCCAAGCTTTATATGAAGAGGAGGCAGTAAAACATTTTTGGGAGGGACTAGAGGTTCAGCTACCACGTTGTGGCAGCCAATTTGGAATGTCTCTCGAGCTGGCCAGTTTTTTTGCTTATAGTGAAGACTATCAGCACGGCTATCCCATAGACACATGAAGCAAGGATATTTTGTGTAGCCTCCTTGCATCCCAAGAAGAAGGCACACAACCTGAAAGAAAGG
Source organism: Trachelipus rathkii (assembly GCA_015478945.1). Classification (NCBI taxonomy): domain Eukaryota; kingdom Metazoa; phylum Arthropoda; class Malacostraca; order Isopoda; family Trachelipodidae; genus Trachelipus; species Trachelipus rathkii. The sequence goes on along the minus strand of JABUQX010145173.1, from coordinate 23,320 downwards.
ATTAATTCTTAAATACATTAAATGTAGTAAATTAAAATTGAAAACTGTCTTTATGCTTGCATATTGATGTACATGGTTTCTAAGAACTTATATTTTTTCATAGGTAATTTTTTTAAAAATGAAGATTTATAATGACAAGAAGAAACTGGGAAATATATCTTACCTTGAGATCACCACATATTAACCAGTTGTGGTTAGAGTACTTGATTGTATTAATCAATACTTCCATATTTTTGTAGCTTTCTGTTAACTGAACTGAATGGGCAATAGGTACGGATGCCATTTTATTGCCAATATTTAAGAGTACTGCCTTCAAGCTTCTGCTAGAAGAATCAATGAAGAGCCTCCATTCACTTGGTTGGTAAGGAACGCCAAGTGCCTCAATTAAACCTTTTACATCATTGCAATACACCAAATAGCTGCAAGAAGCAACTGCAAAGAACTTTCGAAACTCTTCGTCTCTATTTCTGAACCAAAAGTATGTAGTTTCTTGAGAGAGGAGGTTGTTCTCACTAAGACGGGATGCAAGAAGTTGTGCGTTCTCTTTAGAAAGACCAAGATCTCTAGTCAAGTCATTTAATTTACTTTGAGTGAGTGGTCTTGGCGAAGTGTTTGTAGACGTAGGCTGATATGTCACTGAAGTGTCAGTGTCATCCACTTCTATATCTTCTATATTGTCTTGTAGCTCAGTATTTTCAGGTGGAGAAGGAACTGGAACTCCTGGACCATGTGGTTGTGGTTTAATGGCAGAAGGAACATCAGGGTAGACTACAGTGTGCTTGTTCTTCTTATTGATACCTGAAAAAAGGTTTCGCCTACTTAATTTACATAATATTAATTCACTCGACCCTCGTTTCCACACTTTTATACACAATTTTCATACCAGGAAAATTTACCAATTTTAAATACAATCAATTTTTATATACACTTAAGAGTATATATAGATATTACATATATATATATAGTATATATATAGCAGTTATATTGCATACAGCATATGTTACTATATATGTTGAGCATAGTTATTAAAGTATGATGTTGCTGGCTGGGTTGCTATATATATATATATATATACATATATGTTTTGTGAAAATACAGGTACAGCATATATATTATATTATATATATATATATATATATATATATATATTAAGGCTATACTACAGTTGTTATACATATATATATAAAGTATATATATATATATTATTATTATTATTGTTATATATATATATATATATATATATATATATATATATATATATATATATATATACTTTAACCACAATTTCTCTACCAGAATAATACACTATTTTTATACACAATTACAATTTCAATAGGCTACCAAAAGATTTTTATAATCCTTTCTAGATTTGTCAAGGACTATATTCGTAAAGTAATTATCTCACCTTTGAGATTGGTCATGCAAAAATAGCAGTCTGTAATATGGTCCTTGCCTTCTCTCCACACCATAGGTACACCAAATGACAAACAGTTCGTTTTGCCCTCACTCCAGCGCCTTAAGGCTATGATACAGGCTTTGCAGCACATATGTGGAGCAAAGGTTTTGTCTTGATCTCCTAGCTTTATTCCAAAATATGCATTGTAAAGGAACTTTACTAACGGCGTTATAGTGCATTGCTGGTCACTAAAAGTTACTTTGCCACACACATAACAAAATCTATCAGGACTGTTTTTACACTTTCTATTCATTTTTATGAAATATTAGGAGTTTTGCTAATGTATCTGCCTGCAAAAAAAATCACAAAGATAAATAAAGCTTTAGAAATACACTTTAAACACTGTTCCTAGATGAGAACAGTCATGGATTAAAGTAAGAACACTTAGTTGGAGAGTGAGCAAGCAACACACAACCACTCGCGCCCGCGGTCAGCTAGAGACTGAGCTCTCTAATGCCATCTAGGGAGCTCGGTCTGTATCTTAAAAACTAGACCTGATTGAGCAATATGAATGCTTGATTTGGATTTAGGAGACAAATTTCATTAACAACCACCTATAAAACAAACAGGAACTTTTGGTCGCAGGCCTGTGTTATAATTATAATAAATATGAATAATAATAATAATAATAATAATAATAATAACACACACACAAATTTACTACCACAACTACTTACTTCTGCTATTGCTGCTGCTGCTGCTGCTGCTACTACTACTACTACCAATATTAGTACTACTATTACTACTACTAAAAAATAATAATAATAATAATAATAATAATACATACACACATACATTCACATCATTCTACGAAAAATAAAAATAATCATAGTATTTTAATAATCTTAATAGTATGATTATTAAAAATAGTAATAATAATTCTTCACATGCACGAACGAACACCCTTTAAAAATAATAATAATAATAATAATAATAATAATAATAATAATAATAATAATAATAATAATAATAATAATAATAATAATAATAATAATAATAATAATAATAATAATAATATTTAAAAAAGTGTTAACCTTATCTACAGATAATAAATTTACTTCTATAAAGTAAAGTTCTGCCTCTCTCTCTCTCTCTCTCTCTCTCTCTCTCTCTCTCTCTCTCATATACATAGCATGAAGAAGTAGCAGAGCTGCTGCTGGCTGGCTAAGTTGCTGCTGCTGCTACATAGCGTTATACATATATATATATAGTTAGTTGGTTATTGGCTATATATTATATATATAAATTTTATATATGTGTATATATATATATATATTATATTATGCTATATATATATATATATATTATTGCTGACTGTCGTCGGAGTATATTGCTGTTACATATATATTATTATATATATATTATTATTATATATATACATATATATTAAGTTATATATATATATATATATATAATATTATTGTATTTAATATTTAATATATAATATATATATATATATATTATATTATTATTATTATATATATATATATATATATATGTATATATATATATATACATAAGTTAGAAAGTTAATATAATATTTATATATATATATATATTATATATATAATATATATATATATATATATATATATATATATGTATATATATATATATATATATATAGTAAGTATTCAGCAACAGTATAGCATATAGCATATATATATATATATATATAGTATATATATATATAAATATATATATAGCATAGTATTATATATATATATATAAATATATATATAGTTATATATATATATATATATATATATATATATAGCATATATATATATATAGTAGTGTTATATATATATATATATATATATATGTTATATATATAAATAAAGTTATATATATATATATATATATATATATATATAAACAATGTATTTTTATTTATATTATTTCAATTCGCATGTGTTAGTAAATTTTTTATAAATTTAACAAAGAATCAAAGATAATTTTTTTGATAAGGTTATCGGAATAGATAAGTACTTCAAGACAGACAGGTAGGGAGTCTCGTAATATAAAAAAATATATCGATATGTCAATTATCGATATTTTTTTAGAATATCATATTACCCTTGGCACAATCTTCTAAATAATATTAAAATATCGGTTTTATATATATATATATATATAGGTGTATTTAAATATGATATTTACGTTATGGAATAGGTAGGTATTTATATATATATATATATATATTATATATATATATATATATATATAAATTTTTATATATATATATAAATATATATATATATATATATATATATATATATATATATATATATATATATATATATATATATATATATATATAATATATATATATAGTTATATATATATATATATATATATATATATATATATATAGATAGATATATATATATATATATATATATATTATATATATATATATATATATATATATATATATATATATATAGTATATATATATATATATATATATATATATATATATAGATATATATATATATATATATATATTAGGTTGCCGACGAATACCGGGTGCGGTGCGGTGCGGTGTGTGGTGCGCTCATTTTGGTGTGGTGCGGTGTGGCATCAAAATTTCAGCGTCCTGGTGCGGTGCGGTGCGGTGCGGAAAATTCCGGTGTAGTGCAGTCCTTAGGGCGAGAAGAATTGGGGTGGGAGGGGTGCGTGGTGCATAGTGCGCCTTGATCGCACCGCACCGCACCACACCAGGGTAAGCGCACAAAAAAAAAAAAATAAGAAAAAAAGAAAAAAAGAAAATTTGTGTTGGATATATATATATAGTTATAGATAATAGTATATATATATATATGTTGAGCAGTATATATATATATATATATATATGTTATATATATATATATAAATAGTATATATATAGTTATATATAAGTTATATATATGTAGATATATATATATATATATATATATATATATATATATATATATATATATACTGTATATGCCCCTTCAGTAGGTGTATTGGCTATAGATTCATCAAAGCGAATAAGAGTAGGAAAGCAGGTTTACCAAAGTTATTTTTTGGAACAAGAAAATTAACGATGTAGGATCATTTAAGTTTAGTACAAACACGCTTAGCACGTCTGATATTCCTGTTCCGAGGTTTATCAAAATTAACGAGTGATAGGTAAACTAATAGTTTTCCATTTACGATGTTCATTGTCCCATCATTAATGGTACAATAACAAATGTAACCGAACCATAAATTTAGAGGAGAGGAAGTGCTCAATATCGTCTCTCTCATCATTTCTATTCCTTGACTGTCATTGTCTGAGGATATTAATACTCTCTTCGGAGTTATTACGAGAGGATGACAAACAAGTGTTTGCTGATTATCATAATGATATCTTTAAATGACTGGAGTACAAAGATACAATTGGTTAGAAGAGAATTGTCATGGAATGGGAAGACTTATTTTATTATCAGGGCGGCCGTACTGGCATAGAGATTCATTAAGTTCTTGCAACCTTAACATAATTTCAGAGTAACGTCATGTACTACTGAAAGTTAGCGAACTTTAATTCTGGCCTGTATTTTATTTAGTTCTTACTGAGCCATGGTCGAATGATTAAAGTGTGCCGCAATTGACCTATATTTTGAGAGAACTTCGCTGACTCTTGTTTGAGATGTCACAACATTTCTAATGTTGATGACTGACGGAGTTTGTGTTGTTCACTCAAGAAAGAAACAGAATTTTCTTTATATTGGCTCCAGCATCTCTCATGACACAGTGAACATCATCTGGGGATAGATTCCAATTTGGCAACATTCCATTAAATACTACCCTGAGATATTCACCTGTATGACGTTCAGTGAAAGGTTCAGAGCACGACACAAAATTTGGCTTCTGAAATAATTGTCAACGGCATGACTACTCGGAGAAAACAAAGAAACTGTTGATTGAGTATCTGACCATTCGTCGGTGGAGAAAGCTAACTTGGATGATTTTTTGATAGAGGCTATTAATTCTGAAACTTTAGTTTTAACTCTATCATACTTTTTCTTTCAAATAATATCTCTGTAGTATTTCCTTTGAGTAGTGTGTTGAAAGAGACCGATACTTTCGCTAGCAGAACAAAACCAAGAATTTCAACGTGACGAAATAGAAGATCATTCATTACTATAATTTTTGTAAATTTACTATATCCATCCTTTGTGATTTTTCGTTTCATTGTCCCATATATTTGTTCCTTTCAAGAGTAATCTGATTCGTTCTTAAAGCTGGAATTGGGGTTCCTTTACTCTTTTTCTCATTTTCCTTTCTACAATTTCCTTGTCATTCTTCCTTTCCAAGAATAATTACAATTGCAAAGTGTACGGTTTGCGTTGTCATGGGAAACAATATCGAAGTAATCCCAAAGCACACTGGATAAAGATACCATTGCGGAATTGCTTCAACAGTTGATTTCGAGCGAATATACTCACAAGTATGAGCCTATCAATATTAATATTGCTAGATTTCGACTGCAACTCAAATTACTGGCACTACCTTGAGACGGCACTAGTCAGCTCATTCTAATCAATCTCTCACAGAAGTTGTTAAATTTTCTAACAAGTTCCGCCAGAACATTTTCTAATCGCATTCCGAGTTTCCGAGTGTGAATGCAAATAATTTATTTTTAATATTTGTGGATGCGAAAGTCAATGGAATATAGCAGCAGAAAGTAGTATATATATATATATATATATATAAGGTGCATAGTATATATATATATATAGTTGTTATATATATATAGTTATAGTTGCTGGTTACAGTAGTTATTATACAGCAGCAGAAGAGTTAGTATAGTTAGCATATAGCATATATATATATATAAATATTTATGTATGTGATATATATATATACAAGTTCTATATATATATATATATATATATATATATATATATATATATATAGAATAAGTTGTATATATATATATATATATATATATATATATATATATATATATATATATATATATTTATATATAAAGAAGTTATATATATATATATATATATATATATATATATATATATATATATATTATTTTCTCCTTCTTCCTCCCCAAGACTGGGGGTAGTAAGGTGCGTGACATACACGGAAAGCAAAGTAGTAGAAGATCATGACACAAGTCGAAAGAAAGCCCAGCTCTACCGCCCTATACCCATTATTGAGAACTCGTCGCAGTCAGAAAATCCACCCTATGGCTTCACGGGACTGTGGAGACAGACCCCTCACTATGGTATATCGTCAAGTATAGGGTTCATCCCCTGGCCCAGGTGGGCCACAACCATACCCCCTCACAAAACCCCTCCATTCACTCCTATTATGCACCTTTATTCTCGCCTCTGCCAAACTCACATTTCTCTCCTTCAGGCATTCGTTCACTGACTCAATCCACTTTTTCTTTTCGGTCTCCCAGCCGGTCGATTCCCACCACACTCACCACTATACATCCGCTTAACCAACCGACTGTCATTCATCCTTTCCATATGACCAAACCATCTCAACGTACTTTCATTTATTCTCTCATTTACCCCTTTCTTCACACCATATAAATACGTTCATTCCTCATTTTATCAATTCCTTTCACACCTAACACACCCCTAAGATTGTCCATCTGAACACGTTGAACTTTAGATCTATACCTCTTATTCCAGACCATAGTCTCACTACTATACATTAACACAGGTAACAACATACCCTCATGTAAGACCCTAGCACACTCAAGACTTAGTCCTTTTACGTCCACCAACGATTTAATTGCACCAGCCACTATCCTGCCATTCACAACTTTCCTACTACACTCTGCATCATCCGTTCCCTTTTCATCCAACATATATCCTAAATATTTAAACTCAGACACTTGTTCCAGCTGCTCACCATCCAACATAACTTCACACCGAGGACTGTCCTCACTTACAACCATAACCCTTTCCTCTTATCTACGTTTACTTTCAAACCCCCTTTTACACACCCTGCCAAATCTCTCTACCAATCCTCTTAAACTCTCTTCAGATTCACCACACAAAACCAAATCATCCGCATATAATAGGTAGGGCACCCTCCACTCACCTCCATTCTCCATCATTCTAAACACCATTTCCTGCCACCCCCATCTCTAATTCTTTCATAACCCCATCCATATACAAATTGAATAATCAAGGGGACATAACACATCCCTGCCTCACTCCGCTATTAATATTAAACCAATCACTTTTGACACCATTTATTCTTACACACGCCTCACTATCGTCATACATACTTTGATTCCATTCAGAAGCCTACCACCAACACCATATATTACTAACACCTGCCATAGAGCTTCCCTAATTATCCTATCATACGCCTGTTGCAAATCCATAAAACCTAAATACAATTTATTTTTCTTCTCCCTCATTTTCTCAGTCATTTGTTTCAATGTAAAGATTTGATCCACACACCCTCTACCACTCCTAAACGCACTAACCTTGTTCTTCACCAATCGGTCCTTCAGTCACTCGACGCACTCTTTCGACTAAAATACCAGCATATATCTTCCCTACAACACTCAATAAACTAATTCCCTATAATTCCTACAGTTCCCTTTATCTCCCTACCCTTATATAAGGGTACTATTACTGCTCTCCTCCAATCCCTCGGAACTATACCCTCCATAAACGCTTTATTACACAACTTCCAAATCCAATCAATCACCATCTCGCCTCCGTTCTTGATCATTTCACCAGTAATTTCATCTATACCTGCAGATTTACCATTCTTCAACTTTCTCACTCTACCCATTACCTCCTCCTTGCTAATGACCTCATCCCCAAAATACCTATTCCTTCTTGCACCATCAAACCCACACATACATTCATTATCACCTTTTCATTACTGTTAATATTATACAGATTCTTGAAGTGTTCTTTCTACACTCCCCTTACATCCATTTCATCAGTTACAAAACCACCATCCCTAATCATTATTCTAAGCAGGCTTCCCTTATTCTCTCATTCTTAACCTTCGCGCTTCCTTCCAGAAGCTTCCTATTCCCTTGTAAGCTCCCATTTATCCCTACCTTCCAAACTGTTCATTTACCTCTTTTTACCTCTTACGTATGCACCTTTCAGTATTCCTTTTTTTCTCCTTATATACTTCCAAACATCTTTCTTTTGAAACTTCATTTCACACATATATATATATATATATATATATATATATATATATATATATATATATATATATATATATATATATATATATATATATATATATTATTATATTTTTATACAAGGCTATATGGATGGTATATATATATATATGCCAGTATATGTACATATATGTTAATATTACATATATATATATATATATATAGTATATATATATATATATATATGAGATATATTATATTATTGCTGGTTATATACAAGTTATATATATATTGGTTGTTATTACATATATATTATTATATATTAAGAAGAAGCAGGAAGAATATATATATATATATATATATTGCTATATATATATATATATATATATATATATATATATATATATATATATATTATATATATATAAAATATATATCTTTCATATAAAAATATTTATATATTGTTATTTATATATAAGCTTACATATATATATATATATATATATATATATATATATATATATATATAGTGACAAAATTTCTTACGTATATGATTTCCAAATATCATATTTTTCTTGAAATAAACTATCCCTTACGTAATTTTTGAGATTAAAATTTAGTTGGTTATATATATATATATATATATATATATTTATATATATATATATATATATATATATATATCATTCAGCATTCTCAACGATCTGGAACACACTTGACCTATGCTTCACCACTAGTCCTTCTCTCTATAAATACACCACCTTCGCTCCTATTGGTAAATCTGACCACAACCTTATATCTCTTAATTTTAATACTTTCTCTCCAACAGCTCCATCCTGCCCTATGCGTTCTACGCTAACTATAATTGGAATGGCTGCTTTAACTCTGATGACGCTTGGGCTTCTGCCACTAAAGTGAGAGCTGTAATCGTTGACGGGATGAGCAGGTTCATTCCTTCTTCGACTAAATCTTTCTCTCCACATAATCCATGGTTCGATAGTGCTTGTTCTCTTACCATTCAGGCTAGAGACAGCGCGTATCGGGAGTGGAAAAATTCTCGTTCTCCTATCACTCTCGCTAATTTTCATTCAGCTAGAAATCGTTGCAGGGATTCTTCGACGAGCAAAGAGGGCTTTCATCAAACGAGTGGCTAATCTCCTTAGTTACTGACAAATCTTTCTATCGGCATCTTGCCAAAACATCTCTAACAACTTCTGTAAATCTGCCTTTCCTCCTCTTATTTGATCTGATTGCTCTGTTGCTACCTCTCCAACTGAAAAGTCCAATCTCTTCGGCCTCCTATTTTCCTCTAACTCAACCCTGGACGATTCTGGCATTCCTCTTCCTCCTTCTTCAGGTGTCCTATGCCTTGCCTGTGATTACATTTGATCGGGTACATGGGCTCCTCGGAGATCTATGAACGTTAGGAAGGCGGCGGCCCGATGGTATTCCTCCTGAGTTTTTGAGGGAATGCTTGCGTGCTGACACAGCCCGTCATTCAACTATATTCTCTATGTCTCAATACTAGCACTTTCCCTCAGTGTTGGAAGCACGCACATGTCCAACCTATTCCGGAAAAAGGAAGCCGCTCTGATCCTTCTAACTATCGCCCTATAGCTCTCACTTGTATTTTAAGATCTTTGAAACCCCTTCTCAACCTCACTTTTTAGACCATCTGGAATCTCATTCTCTTCTTTCCGATCGCAAGTATGGCTTTTTGGCGTTCAAGGTCTACTAGCGATATACTTTCCTATTTAACCGATTTATGGTTTTCCGCTCTCAGGAACTACGGGGAGACTTTGGTGGTGATGGCGTTTTGATTACGCATCCTGCTGCATTTGACTGGGTATGGCACGCGTCACTGCTCCCTAAGCTCCCGGTTTCCTTCCTCTCTTTGCTTACTTATGTCTAACTTTCTTTCAAGTCACTCAATATTTGTTGTTGATGGAGCGACTTCTTCTTCTTCTTCGTCAATAGTGGTGTTCTTCAGGGTTCGGTCTTATCTCCTACTTATTCTACTTTTACTAAATGATCTCACCTACACATCTAACTCTATCCACTCATATGCCGATGACTCGACCTTTTCATTCGTCAACTCATTTCAATTCTGCTCCCTCTTTTACTTCTAGAATTGCCTCTCGTCTTAATCTTTCCGATTCTATTTTCACTGATCTTAATAGAATTTCCGGGTGGGGTCGTCTCAGCCTTGTGAAATTCACCTTTCAAAACCCAACTTCTAAAAATCTCCCTTTCTAAAACAACTTCTAACTTTCCTATCTCTTTCGACGGTTCTCTCGTCTCTCCTGTTGACAATATAAACATCCTTGGCCTTAACATAAACAAAAAAATGTCTTGGAAACCTCACATCACAACGGTTGCTAGGGCGGCCTCAAAGAAACTGGGAGTTCTGTTTAGACTGCGAGACTTTTTTCCTCTTCTCAGTTACTCCAGCTATACAAGGGTCTTATCCGCCTTTGTATGGAGTACTGCCCTCATATCTTGGGGCTAATACCCGGCTTTTGGACAATCAAAGGCCAAAGGCTTATAAACTGTCCTGTGCCTTTCCAGTTCACTTGACCTCTCTATCTTTTCGGCGCGATGTTGGTACTTTGACTCTGGTATGGCAGCGTCACGTGCTCTATTTTACCTATCACTTGCGTACCACCACCTTTGCGAGGGAACTTACCACTTGCGTGCTGTGTCTGCGCACGAGTTTTGTGTAGATATTGGTAATTCCAGGCTAGTTCGCTGCCGTGCTTCCTATTTTCCTGCCACCTCTGTTTTGTGGAACTCCCTTCCATCTTCTGTGTTTCCTGCTGAATTTAATCTCTCTCACTTTAAAGCCTGCGTCTGTGCTCATCTGCGTCATTTGCGCTAGTGGATGAAATTTTGGCGTGCAACACCCCCTCCCTGAATAGGGCTCTGCCCGTGAATGATGGTGACAACTGTAATATATATATATATATATATTAGTGATGGAGTTATATGTTATTGTTGTTAGAAAGAGTTACAGATATATATATATATATATATATATATATATATATAATATATATTATTATATATATATGTATATAGTTAGTTATATATATATATATATATATATATATATATATATTATTATTGTATATATATATTAATATATATATATATATATATATATATATATAATATATATATATATATATATATATATATATATATATATATATATATATATATATATATATATATATTAGTGATGGAGCGAAGCTGAATTTTTGCATAACCGCGGTTGCGGTTTTTTTGCGGTTCCTAAAATATTCGACATCCTCGGTTACGGATTTTTTGCTGTTCTTAAATTTTTCAACAACCGCGGTTGCGGTTATGTGGAGTGGAAAGATGTAGCCGTGTGAAAGATTATGTGGAGTGGAAAGATGGAGGAGCTGAGCTTTTGAGTAATTGAAAACAACCTTGTTCTCAATGCCTCAAAGAAATTCGAGAAAGATCAGATGCTAGTTGATCCAAGGGGGGCCCTTCTAGCGTGAGCTAATTGTTGTTGAAAGGGACGTCTATCAAAATGAGGGGAGCAATGAAGGCTGAAGTCTTCGGCATAGGAGTGGATACGTGATGAAGCAATAGAGAGAGGTCTTTTATGAAAAGTAGAAGGAGTTGGGAATAAAACAGAACCATGAGTAACACCACTATTTATAGATTTAAAGGATGAACGGTGGCATTCACCAAAATACTGAAGAAAAGAGGACCAAGAAACAGAAAGACTAGAAAGAAGATCGCCAGTAGAGCGCTTCTTACGAAAGCCGCATTGGCGAGCAGAGAAAAGATTAGAAGAATTGAGATGTTTTCAAATCTTCCTGCTAGGATAGATTCTATAACTATAGAAAGAACAGAAGTTAGAGAGATTTGGCGATAGTTGGAGGGTTGAGATTGGTTCCCTTTTTCGTACAGGAGCACCTTTCCAGTAAGAAAAAGGTGCCAAAGTAGAAAGATAGAGACGGAATAATTTAACAAGGCAGAGTGCAAGCTTAAAAGCACAAGTTTTGAGAACTATAGGAGGAATACCATCAGAACCGTACTCAGTGTTAAGCTCTGAAAAAGCAGAAATAACACCTTTTGAAGAAATTACAACATTAGCATAAATATGTTGGAAGGATGTGGAGAAGAAAGAATAGCACTGGAATCGTCTAAAGTGGAATTAGAAGCAAAGGTTTGAGCAAAGAGTTCAGCTTTAGTGGAAGGTTAAACGGCAGTTATGCCGACGGAAAATACTAAAAAAGGGCAAGGGGAAGACGCAAAGTTAAGAGTTAACATTTTTTGAAAAATGTCAGAAATGACTTGAGGAAGAGGAGCCAGTAAGATTACTGCATTTTCTAATGAGAAAAGAATTTTTTAGTGTCATGGAGAATAGATTTTGCACGATTTTGGGATGAAATATAAGTTGGAAGGGTTTCTGAAATTTGAAGATGACAGTATTTCCAAAAGGCAGCGTCCCTGCCGCTAATAGAACGAGAACAAGCAGAGTTAAACCAAGGTTATCTAGGTTTAGTTGAAGGTAAAGATCATGGGGTGCACGCCTCCATGCTAGAGAGAATTAGCTCGCGCTTTGCACACCCCGAGGAACCCTTTCCACGGAAGCTGTACTCATTTCATGGGAAATCAAAGAAGTACGACTGTAAGTCCTACCTGTTAGCAGCACCGAAGTGCCAAAAACGTTTTCTCGCCGTAGGCGGGGGTCTTTCCTGCGGAAGACCTGAAGAGATAGAACAGAAAACAGATATGAGACTCATCGGAGGAACCTAGAGGAGGAAAGAATTTAACAGAATAAGGATAAGAATTAGAGATTAGGAAAAGGTCTAGAATGTTGGGTTCATCTCAAAGACGATCAGAGATACGAGTAGGAAGCTGCACTAACTGCTCGAGGTAATCATGGATAGAAAAGTCGTAGCAAGTTCATCAACTTTATCTTGAGAATTAAAGGAAAGCAATTGACCGTGGTGAACGTTGAAATCACCAAGAATGATGATTTCAGAGAAATGTGAAGAAGAGAGAGAATGTGTTCTAATTTATTATGACAGATTAGCTTGAGCCATTAGGTAGAATATTCGGAAAACTCCAAATCAAAGACACGGGAACAAACATCATTGCACACATTGGCACAACTGCCTTTGGCTGAAAATTGAGGAAAGAAATAGTAGGAGTCAACAGAGTAGAGCTTGAATTCAGAACGCTCAAAAACCTAAGTTTCGGTTAGCAATAAGAGATGAGGTTTAGAGGAGGAGAGGTGATGTTCAACAAAATAAAAATTAGATTTAAAACCGAGAAGGTTGCAGAAATTTATGAAGAAAGGAGACCGTACATCAAAACAGGCCGGCAATTCCGTGACGGCACCAACTCCATCACCGGAGGCCGTCAATGACCTTTAATGGTGATGAGGGTAGGGTGGAAAAGGGGTTATTTTTGGAAGCCACCCCTAAAGGCTTCTCCGAGACTAATCGCGTGGCTGCCATTTTTTCCCATTTTTTATTTTCTTTTTAAAAGGTAAGTGTTGTCTGTAATTGTATTTTATGGTGTGTGATAAGGGAGAGCTTACTCCAGTGTAAGAAGAATGTGGATATGAGCACAAAAGGGAAGAACAATTGGGTACTGGGGTGCATGGGATGTACTCTAAAACTCCATATATGCCCAATGGTGGGTAATCTCATTGCTTAAGGGAGCGTTACTCTCTCATATATATATAGGCGCTAGATGCACCGATCTCCGGCCGGCTCTGGCTTGGCCGGAGTTCCGGCCTTTTTAAAGATCTCCGGCTCCGGCCGGAGACCACTAGTCTCCGGCTTTCTCCGGCCGGAGACCTATATTTTTGAAAGGTAGTTTTGAAAATAAAAATAGTTATAATTCATTGAAAGTAATAATGAGACATTTAATGAATTAAATTTATTTAGAAGAACTGATTCATACAAAAAGTGTAAAAAAAAAATTTAATATTTTTTTGTTGTAGTGATAATATTAAGTCAAACTAATAACTAATATTATAGCTATAATAATATATAATAATATTAATAGGCCTATATGACACCATTTACTAAATTGACTAATTATTTTGATAAACAACTTAAAAGGGTTTGATTTCCAAAATGACTACCACTAACAAAAAATACACTTTTGATAAATCTAGCTTTAAAATGCAATACAGAAATAGGTAAATGAAATTGGTAAAAGAACTTTTAAACTACATGCCATATCTGACCAAAAGACTAAAAAATTATGATATATATCCTTAATCTTTAAATTATTAAAGAGTTTTTAAGTTTTAACAAACTAACATTTGAAACTATATATATATATATATATATATATATATATATATATATATATATATATATATATATATATATATATATATATATATATATATATATATATATATATATATATATAATATATATATATATATATATATATTATAAAGTGCATGTACCAGCTGTTATCGATACTGTATAGAGTATCACAATAGAATTTTTTGAGAAAATTAAATTATATTGTTAAACACAAAGTCAGTGAAAGGAAAGTAAATAGCTTATGCATTGCTATTTAGGTAACCATTCTCTAATATTTAAAATCAAATGCTCTTAAATTATGATGAAGAAACAACAGGAGCTGATCAGCTAGTGTTGGAGAAAGACGTTACTTGTATAAATATTTCCTGCTTGGCTAAACATTCTCTCGCTAAATACACTTGAAGGTGAAGCAGAGAGATATTTCCTAGCTAATTCAGGTAGATGCAATCAGGATAAAGAGCTTTTCTTTATACTTTCCACCATAACAGTGGATCAGCATCCGATTTTCGTTCCATAAGTGGTGCTGAAAAATATTTATCCACAGTAGTTTGAATAGTATTTTCTAATTCATGTTGCTTTCTCTCACTGCTGCTTCTACGTTTGCATTTTAACTTTTTTCTCCTTTGATCAGTTCCACTTGGTTTGATTATATCTGAATATTCTTCATTTTCTTCTGACGATTTTTCTTGTAGCATGTCATCAAAGCAACTTCCAGAAAATTGAATGTGTTTTCTTCTCAATATCTGCTGTTTCATTTTCAGATTTTTCATGTGAATCTGTATGAGACTGATCATTTTGATCATCATTTTGTTCATCAGAATCTGAACTTAATGTAATATTTTCTTTAGCTTTTATAAAAGTTTTACTTCTTCTTTGAGCATAAATTTTATTTTATTCTGATCAATAATATCAAAGGGAGCTAATTTGTATTGTGGATTTAGAACTGTTGCAAATACATAAGGTTTCTTCTCTTTAATGGTTCAGTAACAGAATTTAAAAGTTCATCTTTCATAGTTTTTACACAGCTATCCTTCCAAGTTTTTGCTAAATATTTTTTGCAATGCATTAACTGCAGGTATTACAAAAGATAAATCTACATCATCATCACTCTCTCTTTTAGTTAATTCTTCAAATGGTTGTAGCAATCTAATTATATTCTCCATCAGCTTCCAGTGATTTGCATTTAAGATATGTAGATTGTTTTTCGAATTTGAAATATATAGTAATTGCAATTTTTGCTTTATGATCCTTTGCAGCATATAATATGATGAATTCCATCTTGTTTCCATATCTTGGATAAGCTTGTGTATTGGTAAATTTTGAGATTTTTGAATTTCAGTTAACTTAGTTGTAGCAATTGGTGATCTACTAAAATGATCTACAATTTTCTTACATAAAGTAATTAAATCTTTAATTGATTTTTGAGAAAGTATAGAATCATGTATTACTTACTAGCTGTAAGAAATGAATAAAACATGTCTCATTTATAACACCTGTCACTCTCATACCTTTTGTAATGTTAGGTGCATTATCTGTTAGGACAACATGAATATTTTCTTTTTTTAAATCCCAGCTCTTAAGTATTTCCTCACATTTTAGACATATATTTTCTGCTGAATGAAAAACACTAAAACTACTGATTTGTAATGTTCCACTCTTCCTTTGAAAATCTTTATCAATCCAATGCCCTGACATACTTAAAAAGCTTTCATTGTTATATGAGCAAGTCCAAATATCTGATGTTAATGATATTGCTTGAATTTCTTGCAGCTGAAGTGTTATTTGTTCTTTACCCTTTTATATATTGTTGGGATAATCTCTTCTGAAAAGTACCTCCTTGATGAAATATTATATTGTGGACATACGTGATTTATTAATCTCTTAAATCCAATGTCTTCTACAAAAGAAAATGGTAGATTGTCCACAGCAATCATTTCCCCAATTTTGAAATGAATTTCTGTGCTTTTTCTATTATTACCAAATCTTTGTTTTCTCAGTTATTTCAAACAGTGTAGGCTGAAGAAATCTTTTTTTAATAGAGGTAGAAGTTGATGATATGGATGGACATGGATCATCATCTGCTGTGTCTGTGATATCATGTTTTCTTTTTTCAGCCACTTTTCCTCTTGAAGATTCAGATATTTCTTTTATCTTCAAATATGTGGTTTTATGTTTCTTTTCAAGATGATCCAGTAAA
Organism: Trachelipus rathkii; assembly: GCA_015478945.1. Taxonomy (NCBI): domain Eukaryota; kingdom Metazoa; phylum Arthropoda; class Malacostraca; order Isopoda; family Trachelipodidae; genus Trachelipus; species Trachelipus rathkii. The sequence goes on along the minus strand of JABUQX010145173.1, from coordinate 6,188 downwards.
GGTTTTGTGCTATAATATTTTGAACCTTTCTTTGGGTTTCCTCTTGATAGTAATGTATTCCTAGTAGCGCACAAAAGACACTCAGCTTTACTATTATCGCTTACTTTAATCTTAAAGTAATCCCACACTAGAGAAGACATAATATCCAGAATGGAAATTAATTACAGATTTTCTTAATATTTTTAGATAAAATCTGTAAAAATAAAAATAATATATATAAGTATATATTATATATATTTATATATATAGTATATATATATATTATTATTATTACAAAGCATATTTGTATATATATAGTTATATATATATATATATATATAGTATAGTATATATATATATATATATATTTATATATAGCAGAATAGTATAGCATACAGTAGCAGTTATATATATATATATATATATATATATATATATATATATATATATATATATATATAGTATATATATATATATATATAGATATATATATATATATATATACATATATAGAAGGTAAGTATAAATGGAAATTTCATTCTCCGGCCGGAGACTCCGGCCTCCGGCCGGAATTAAAATTTTCATTCTCCGGCCTCCGGCTCTCCGGCCTCCGGCCAAAATCTGGTGCATCTCAATATATATATATATATATAGGTATATAGTATATATATATATATATATATATATATATATATATATATATATATATATATATAGTATATATATATATATGTTATATATATATATATTGGTAAGTGGTGCTGTGTGCGTGGTGCGCAATTTGCGTGGTGCGGTGCGGTGCACTGTGGTCCGCTCTCGGTGCATTGTGGTGAGATTCGCAAGACAATGAGATGGTGCGATGCAATGTGATGACGGGATGACGTGAAGTGCTGTGCGGTGCTGGTGCATGACCTTCCGGTGCGGTGCGGTGCGGTGCGCAAAAATCCGGTGGCCAACACTACTATATATATATATATACCTACCATACTTTCATTATTATTATTATTCATCCTTTCAACATGACCACAAACCATCTTACCGTTCTTCTTCATATTTATTCTTCCTCATTTACTCCCTTTCTTCACACCAGCCACAACCCCAATACGTTCTTCCTCATTTTTGTCAATATATATATATATATATATATATTTTATATATATATATATATATATATATATATAGTAGTATATGTAAGATATATATTTATATATATATATATATATATAGCATATATATATAAGGTTATAAATATATATATATATATAATTATAGTGTAAGCAGGCATTACCAATCCGAAGGAGGGGTAAGGCCTCATCCCTTCGGGCTGAGGCCCAAAACCTGATTACACAACTTCGGTGATCCCCCATCTCAGGATTCACACTCCATTCAAGGCTCATCCCCTTGGGTTTTCTCGTGAGGTGATGTGTTGCTTTAGACACTCTTGGTTAATGAAAACTGTTTATTCGTAAGTTAGGTATGTTATGTTAAATATTACTATGACAATGTGAAATTAACACTGATTTGTTAGAGAAATGATGAGTTTTGTAAGATATTACTGTGTTAACTGACGATGATGTGTTAGAAACGTGAGCTTAGGTTAAGTTTTTGTTGAGTAATGTTAGGTTTGCCCGAGAATTTTGCTAATGTCTACGTTTATTCATAGTTCAAATGATGTTATACTCGAAACGAGTGACACTTTGATGAAGATGGTGTCAATTCATAGTTCAAGATGCTGGTATCTTTGATAGATTGGTAACTTTAAGGTATTTTGTTAGATAATACGGTTTTACCTGTTATATGCGGGAAAAGTGGGAACATACCGAGTATTGTATGACCAGTTAGCTACTTTTTACCTTTGATAAGTAGGGAGTTTTCAGGATGTTAGCGGATTATTCATACGCGAGGTGTGTTAGGTTTGCATTTGTACATTATATTCTTAGTTCAGGTTATGATATGTTAGCTTTATTGATGCTAAAACTTTGTTGCGTAAGCATATATTCGTAGGTCAGTATATAAAGAACTTAGTTTTATGTTATGTTTATCCAAAATGATACTCGAAATATGACTTGAATCAATAGTTCAATAGATCATAGGGGGTGGGTGGGTAGGGGACTGCAGGGATGGGTGGTTTGATTTTCTGATTTAACTGATTTACTGCTTTAAAGTCAGTAAACTATTACGCTTTACCTGATATTTTTTATTCAAAGAACTTCTATTTTTTTGTGTTTGTCAGGATAAAAATTTTTATTTTTATGTTATGTTTGGCTAAAACTCTTTATTATGTTTGCAATTATTCGTTGGGGATTATGGATATTTATAAGGTTAAGATGAATTTTTGTTAAATATTACGAAGTTGATGTAAAAATTTGGTACGTTAGCATTATATTCGTTGTCAGTATGATGATTAGACAGGGTTATGCTAAATTTTGTTAAATATTACGATGTTAATGTAAAATTAACATTGATATGTTAGAGATATGCTTGAAAAAGTGTGAATAGGTTACGTTTTGTACGAAGTGTTAGGTACTTTACTGTTGTTAAGTGCGGAAGTTTGTTAATGTTAGTAGTTTATTCGTGTTTATGTTGTGTTAGGTTTGTCGTTGTACATTATATTCTTAGTTCATGTTATGTTATGTTAGCTTTATTAATGTAAAACGTTGTTACGTTAGCATATATTCGATGGTTAGTATATAAAGAACTTATTTTTGTGTTATGTTTATCCGAAATGATACTCGAAATATGACATGAATCAATAGATCAATAGATCAATAGATCAAATGGTGGGAGGGGTGGGAGGGGTTGATGGCTTGATTTACTGATTTACTGATTTACTGCTTTAAAATCAGTAAACTATTACAATTTACTATGATATTTTATTCAAAGAACTTATTTTTTTATGTTATGTTTGGATAAAACTTTGTTATGTTTACAGTTATTCGATGGTCTGTATGATAATTAGACAAGGTTATGATAAATTTTTGTTAAATATTACTGTGTCAATGTAAAATTAACGTTAATATGTTAGATATATGCTTGGAAAAAGTATGAATAGGTTACGTTTTGTATGCAATGTTAGTTACTTTACTGGTGTTAAGTGTGGAACTTTGTTAATGTTAACAGTTTATTCATGCGTAAGTTGTGTTAGGTTTGTCGTTGTACATTATTTTCTTAGTTCATATGATGCTATGTTAGCTTTATTAATGTGAAAACATTGTTATGTTAGCATATATTCGCTGGTTAGTATATAAAGAACTCATTTTTTTGTGCTATGTTTATCCGAAATGATACTCGAAATGCGACGTAAATCAATAGTGTTAATGTAAAATTAACATTGATATGTTAGAGATATGCTTGAAAAACTGTGAATAGGTTACGTTTTGTACGCTATGCTAGGTACTTTACTGTTGTTAAGTATGGAACTTTGTTAATGTTAGTAGTTTATTCGTGCGTAAGGTGTGTTAGGTTTTGTCATTGTACATTATATTCTTAGTTCTGGTAATGCTATGTTAGCTTTATTAATGTGAAAACAATGTTACGTTATCATATATTCGTTGGTTAGTATATAAAGAACTTATTTTTGTACTATGTTTATCCGAAATGATACTCGATATGTGACCTGAATCAATAGATCAATAGATCAAAAGGTCATGGAGGGAGGTGGGAAGGGTTGATGGTTTGATTTACTGATTTACTGATTTACTGCTTTAAAATCAGTAAACTATTACACTTTACTATGATATTTTATTCAAAGAACTTATTTTTATATGTTTGGATAAAACTTTGTTATTTTTATGTTATGTTTGGATAAAACTTTGTTATGTTTGCAATTATTTGTTGGGGATTATGATATTTAGGTAAGGTTATGTTAAATTTTTGTTAAATATTACAATGATAATGTAAAAACTTTGTTAAGTTAGCATATATTCGTTGGTCTGTATGATAATCGGACAAGGTTATGACACATTTTTGCTAAATGTTACTGTGTCAATGTAAGATTAACGTTAATATGTTAGAGATATGCTTGAAAAAAAGTATGAATAGGTTACGTTTTGCATGCAATGTTAGTTACTTTACTGGTGTTAAGTGTGGAACTTTGTTAATGCTAACAGTTTATTCGTGTGTAAGTTGTGTTAGGTTTGTCGTTGTACATTATTTTCTTAGTTCATGTTACGCTATGTTAGCTTTATTGATGTGGAAACTTTATTACGTTAGAGTATATTTGTTGATCAGTATGATAATTAACCAATGTTGTGATAAATTTTTTCAAATATTACCATGTTAATATAAATTAACATTTTTATGTTAGAGGATATGTTTGACAAAGTGAATAGGTTACTGCCTTTTGTATGCTATAGTGTTAGTTACTTTAGTATTGCTATGCGGGACTTTGTTAATTTTAAAGTTTATTCATGTTTATGTTTGTTATGTTGTTGTACATTATATTCTTAGACCTGATGATGTTATGTTAGCTTTATTAATGTGAAAACTTTGTTATGTTAGCATATATTCGTTGATCAGTGTATAAAGAATTTGTTTTTATGTTATGTTTATTCAAAATGATACTCGAAATGTGACTTGAATCAATAGATCAATAGATCGATAGATCATGGGAGGGTAGGATGGTATGGAGGGTAGGGTGGATGGTTTGATTTACTGATTTAGGGTATGTAAAACATGACAATTTTACTAAAAATATGACTTGAATCAATAGATCAATAGATCAATAGATCACGAATGGACAGGAGGGTGGATGGTGGTGGTTGATTTACTGATTTACTGATTTACTGCTTTAGGGTATGTAAAACATTACAATTTTACTAAAAAAATAATATGACTTGAATCAATAGATCAATAGATCAATAGATCAATAGATCACGGATGGACAGGAGGGTAGCTGGATGGTGGTTTGATTTACTGATTTACTGATTTAGGGTATGTAAAACATGACAATTTTAGTAAAAAATATGACTTAAATCAATAGATCAATAGATCAATAGATCAATAGATCAATAGATCACGGATGGATAGAGGGTGGCTGGATGGTGATTTGATTTACTGATTTACTGCTTTAGGTATGTAAAACATGACAATTTTAGTAAAAAATATGAATTGAATCAATAGATCAATAGATCAATAGATCAGTAGGTCACGGAAGGGGTGGGGAGGGTTTTATGATTTCCTGATTTACTGTTTTAGGGTATGTAAAACATGACAATTTTACTAAAAATATGACTTGAATCAATAGATCAATAGATCAATAGATCAATAGATCAATAGATCACGGAAGGGGTGGGGAGGGCTGTTTGATTTACTGATTTACTGATTTACTGCTTTTAGGGTATGTAAAACATGACAATTTTAGTAAAAATATGACTTGAATCAATAGATCAATAGATCAATAGATCAATAGATCACGGAAGGGCTGAGGAGGGCAGTTTGATTTACTGATTTACTGCTTTAGGGTATGTAAAAACGTAAATTTGTAAGTTATAAACAAAAAGAATAAGAAATTTTATTTATTTATTTATTAATTTTTTTTCTTGATGATTCTGAAACCATCATATTCGAGATCTACGGGCTTGATAACCTATATAAACACACCAATATTGTTGTTATACGAATGTTTATTCGGCTCCAGCACCGGAGCCGATGCCAACTCCTCAGATTCCGATACCAACTCTTTCTAGAAATTCAACTCTGAATCCTCTCACCAAATTTCAGCCTTCTACGAACATGTCGATTTTTTAGGGGGGAAATTCTTCGGGGATGCCCCACGGACGTAACCTCGTCGTATACGAGGTTACGTCACCATCTAACCCTCTCCAGATTTTAGCCCGATACGATAACTCTAACCTCTGTAGATATATATCGGAACCAGAGGCTGAGCCGGAGCCGGAGCCTAAAATCAATTCATTAGAATCGACTTTCGATTCATAAACGATTCCCTTCGAGAATCGATTATTCAGTCGTCATGGAATCGGAGTTTCGGAGCCAGAGCCGGAGTCGGAGCCGGCCGGAGCCGGAGCCGGAGTCGGAGTCAGAGCCGGAGTCGGAGTGCGTAAAAAACGATTTCTTACAGGAATCGTTTTTCGACTCAGAATAATAATAATAATAATAATAATACACACAATAATAATAATAATAATAATACACACACACACACACACACACACACACACACACACACACACACAATAATAATAATAATT
>JABUQX010145172.1:25000-40000 GCA_015478945.1 Trachelipus rathkii | reverse complement strand
TACATATATATAGAGTATATATATATGTTATATATATATATATATGAGATATATACCGTATATATATATATATATATATTTGTAGAGATATATATATATATATATATATATATATATATATATATATATATATATATATATTAATATATATATATAAGTGCTCTATATATATATATATATATATATATATATATATATATATATATATATATATATATTATATATATATATATATATATATATATATATATATATATATATATATATATATATAAGGCTAAAATTAAATATATACAAGAGTGTTAAATATATTTACAATGATTTTATATATAAGGTTCACATTAAATATAATACAGGAATATTATTATATATAACACTTCCACATACATTTTACACATGATGTTTATGACTATTTTATATTAAAACTCTCTAAATCTTTGCAAATATGCCAATCATTTATATCATTATCGATGATATAGTTTATAAGGACACGTGATGCGAAAGTGGATATCTCAAAATATTTGAGGTGTTGTAAACATGCGAATGTGATTTTTTATTTAGCCAAGAAAATCTTTAATGTAGATATATAAATATTGTATAAAATTTTGTTGAGGATTATCATTCATATTGTGATACAGATATGCGCTACATTATTTATATATATATATATATATATAGTATATATATATCATATATATATATATATAGTATATATATATATATATATATATATATATATATATATATATATATGCTATGTTACATATATATAGTATATATATATTGCATAGGTTGATCTAAAGATTAATGTTTCAATATTAACATGAAAGTTTGCTTACAACTAAATTATTAAAAACACAGATAATAACAATTTTAAAATATTTTAAATCTTTGTTTTTAAATTTTTGTAAATATTATAAGCTCCTGTGTGGAAGACTTCTAGGTAGGTAGAAGACATGGTATTTAACAAGGCCCATAAACAAAATTAAATATTTGAAAAGGAAAATAACTTTTTTTTCCCATTTTGATAATAACTAAATTGAGGTCATTTTTAATCAAAAACTTAGTTTATAGTCTAGAGCAACTTTCAGAACTTACAAATATGTTGCAATCCTCAGGTAAGATCAGCACAATGGTCTCGGTACTCATTAAGACCTGTGTACATCAGCCTCGTATTAACAACATTTTAGCTGCATCTATGACAACACCACCTAGCTTTTTACACCCCTTGTTTCTTATTTTTTCATATCTCTTTCTATTACTATTATTCGAAATATTTCAACAATTTCTTTAAATTTTACATCGTGGTTTCTTTTTGAAGCTAACTGCATTTTTTGACGTTGGCAACAACTCCCTGAAACGGACGCTTCACACAATCTTTTGTTTTTAAATTTATCATCTTCGGCACTAAACATTTCATAACTTTCTGACACTGTACGTTAAGATAATTTTACCTTTATACAGCTTTCATAGTAGGGTCTGTAGTCTTTTTTCAGTCTAAAGTGTTCTGTTTCTTTGACTCTGATATTTTTTGGGAAATAAATAAACTTAACTTACAACCAGCATGATCACCCCTCAAAAATAAAAATTAAAAATGAGGCACTGGCATGGGAATCAATAAAACTTGTTTAGTCTATTAGTTTATTAAGCAAAGTTGGATTATAGCAATTTTTCACGTAAAGTATTGAAAGAACACCATGAGAACATTTATCATGAAATTTAAAGAAGGAATAAATTAAACACAAAAGCAATGAAAGTGTTAATAGATATATTTTCTTAAATGAAGCATACGAATTTACAGCATATTTGTTATAAAGAGAGTTACGTCATCCCAACCCCCCACCCCCCCCAAGGGCGACGGACAAAATGACACAAAGATCGTATCTGATAGACAGTATCGCGCCACTATCATTCTTTTGTTTTATGATTGTGTATATAAAAAGAAAAACCCAAGCCGATACCGTGTCACATTAGGTAAAGTGACGGAGTCGCGTAATACAGGGCTTGGGTTTGATACATCCTCCGGATCATAGGTAGAAATTACCTAAAGTAATTCGCCTCCGTGTAAATATTCTAGTTGTAACGTTAGTCTACGCTTAACTTTTACACTTTTATTAAAGTGTTTAGTCTATTTGTATTTGTAATTTCTTTTCATATAACCCGTTTTCTAAATGTTGAGTACAAAATTTTATTTCAAACTAAAACATTTTTATTTATTTATAGAAAATCTGTTTTATTATTAATTTTTTTTAATCATTTGATGTTTTTACTACTTTAAAAAGATCTTAATTTTTTTTAAATAAAAAAATGTTCTTTATTGACCGTAAGGCAGTAAGTCAATAAATTAATAGCCCAAACGTCTCAGTCCCAACCATCCTCCCATCCAGCCTGAGTTATTGCTTTTCTGCCTTAAGCCATATTTGAACACACATTTTGGGAAAAATAACTTCATTGTTTATTGAACATTGGCATACTCAAGGTGATCGTTACATGTAAATTACACATCTCAGAGACATTCTATTTTCGCACTATATTCCATAACTATTCACTCACCAAATATTATATCACAGCTCATCTCTTTCCCATCCTATTTGTCAGTATATTATGAATGATGTCATTTCGAATGGCTGATAGATGCATTACAGACAACCCAGGGATAGGGATGACGAATTACATTTGATAAGAGACAAATGCACAAAGTCCATGATATTTCAGTTTCGTAATGTGTGGCATGGCGCAAAGAGAATTTTCAAAGGCTGATGATTATGATAGGTAAATATATATATATATATATATATATATATATATATATATATATATATATATATATATATATATATATATATATATATATATATATAAGTATATATATATATATATATTTTTTTTAAAATATATTAATGTTCAAAATCTGATGATTATGGATGTGCGTAAATTTATATTCCGTAGTCAGCTACATGCCTTGTTACAGGTCCTACAGGCTGTGGGAAAACCTACCTGCAATTAAATAGTATATATGTATATTTGAATAAAGGTTGAGATTTTCGAACAAGAGCCTTTTAAAATAGTGTGGTGTTACAATGTCTACCAAGAAAAGTTTAATGAATATAAAGATGCATTTCAATTTCATGAAGGTGTATTTAATATAAAGTAAATGGAAAATTGGCAGAAACATAAAATCATGGTGTTAGATGATTTGATGCATAAACCTAATGAAGATATAGCTGAAACGTTCACTGTTTACTAGCATCATTTAAATATCTTCATATTTTTTTTAGCACAAAACATTTTTCATCAGAATAAATATATGAGAGATGTGTCCTTAAACAACAATATCTGCTATTGCTTGGACAAAGAAGAGATATGAGTCAGATGTTTCCTATGCAGAGAAAAGACTTCTTGAAAGTATATAAAGAAGTCACATCTAAGCTATACAGTTATTAAATGTGCGAACTTCATTCTAAAAGCTCTTACAGAGTCCTTCTCCGTACATATATTTAACATAATGAATAGGAATTGTATTCATACCTGAATAATGAGTACTTTAGCTGTAAAGTATTTTTTTCTTATAGAAAAAAAAATCTGAAAACTGTTGATAAACGTAAACTAATCTGAAAAGACGAGAAACCTATCCACTGTGTATGCCAAATTTGTCTAAATTTTTAAAAGAAATGTTCCTTCAAACAGACCTCAGAAGATTAAGATACACCGTCAAAGAAATGTCTTTGAAAAACTCATCCTCAACGTAAAAAAAATCTAAATAAAAAGAAGTTACTGCAGAAGGAGGCGGTGTATTCCTAACTTTATTCTTTCCAGTCATTGCTCCATTTATAACTAAGTGGATAGCCAAATAATGAAGAAGATAGCTGTTTTCCAATATAAGAATATGAGAAAATGATATATATTACATCAGCCGAACAAAATCTAAAATAACTCCAACAGCCACTGCAGTCTCAGCAGCTACAGCCATCTCAACAGCTACAGCCACATCAGTCACAGCATCCACAACAGAAGATACAATCTTCACAACGTCATCAATTACATCAACAGAGTTATCTACTTCAGAATGATGATTGAACATATCAACAACACCAACCTCATAATTTATATGATCCTAATGTTAAACAGTTAAACAATTACTAGAAAAATTGTTTTGAATATGAAACTCTGATATCAACATTCATGAAAAACGTGTATCATATCAAGAAGCCATACAAAAATTAAAAGACCTAAAAGAAGTGCATCAACATGTTTTAACAAGTAGGTCGATATTAGATGGCTCAAATCTAATATCTGAGGTTAAAGACGAAGTGACAGAGGAAGACAGTTTTAAAAATATCCTTGAAGAAAACTTACCAAATAGAGGCCGCAAATCAGGATTAGCTATATATAATATTTTAAAAGATCAGTTATCCTGGAACGATTTAGGTCAAATCATTATCGATGGAGAAATAGTCGAAAGATCAAATATTGCAGGTCTGATAGCAGATCTTTCTAGTGATTGGAAGAACGGTCCTTTACCTAGTTGGACCAGTATTCAACATGAACTTCAGGTTATTAAAATTACTAGAACTTTAATACAGAATAAACAAAGATTGTCTGATTTGGATAATATTCCGATGTCTCGATGTCTCCTAGAACAAATTCGAGACCCTTAGGTGTTTATTTCGCCTCAGAAAAAGTAAAGAAAATAAACAGAGGCTCGCTACGCTCAATTCCAGGATGAATAAGAAAAAAACGTAAATAGACCTAATTAAATTTTTTCCTGATTACTTATTTTACTTTTATAAAATATTTATTTAAACTTTTGTGCTTTATAACACCTCTCAGTATATATATATATATATATATATATATATATATATATATATATATATATATATATATTATATATATAAGATATACATATATTAAAGATGATGTTTAATAAAGATATACATATATATAGGTTGCTATATATATATATATATATATATATATATTATATATATATATATATATATATATATATATATATTTATATATATATCATCATTCATCATGGAAGCAAAGGAGACATTAATAAATATTATTACAGCTTTAAGGAACCCCATAGTTATGGAGGGTTTACCAGGTTTGAGTCAAGGTTTCCACAAATAGCTGAAAAAAAAGTTGAAAAAAATACTTAGAAAGAGAAGCAGCATTTACTTCACATCAACCAATAAGAAAAAAATTTCCAACATGGAAAACCATAGCCCCCATCTCGATAATTATTGGCAAATATATTTAACTGAAACGGAGGCGGTGATAGAAATTATAGAGGCTGACAATAGCTATTCTAAAATGATGTGGATATATAAAGGATCTGAATTTTTAGGTACAGTGTTTCAAGAAATAATTTTAGATTATGATATAAGTTATTATAACATATTCTCTGTAAATAAAGCTGCTATAGTTGAAATGGTACAACGCACTATCAAAGAACGAATGCACAGGTACTTTACTATGATGAATACTTTTAAGTACATTGATATACTACAGGACTTGGAATAATCTTATAACAGATCTTTTCATAGAACCATAAAAACTACCCCAGTAAAAATGATAAAGACAAAAGCTTCTACTCTGAAACGTCGTAAAGCATGTAAAATTAAAGAAAATACAGGTGTTAAAGTGAATGACTATGCAAGAGTATCTAAATCGGATGACAAATTTAGAAAAGGATATGAGCAGGATGGTCTAGAAAAGTTTATAAACTAGACATCATTAGTGAATTTTCTAATGCAAGATTGAAATCTCAAAGATTTAGATGAAGAAAAAATAAAAGGAGGATTCTATGAATAAGACATATAGAAAATACGGCTTGATCCTGAGAGTAATGTATATAAAATAGGAAAAAAATATTAGGCTCAAAAGGAAAGGGTAAAATACCTTATGATAATGGTGGGATACCCTGACAAGTTTAATTTATATATGAAATCCAGTGAAATTAAGAAACATTAATCAGTAGTCATCATAATCACGGCGAGTGTAGATCATTTCTATTCAACTCTTCCATCTTCGCTTTCTATTAATACATCCTAATAATAAAGTCTCAGATTTCACTACCGAGTTAATGAATCCTATTCAGCTTGAAAGGGAATTGTATGAAGTGGGGTTATGAGAGATGATACTAGACGCAAACATAGTGAATGTTCCATCTGTAAGACATTGGATAATGGTTTATAGAAGTGTAGACAGTGTTAAAAATATATTAAAAATAGAAAACACCGACGATTTAAAAAGAGGGACATGTAACAGAGAAGAATATTTTTGTGATAAATTCGTTCTAAGACGGTGATATTACAAAACAGTGCCTGATATTTACAGTTATTTAAACACTCGATTTGACAAGACTTAATATATATAACTAATAATCCTGCTCATGAAGATAGGGTGTTAATCGCCTTAAGATCCACATTTGGCGTAAACTTGAAAGACCTTAAAGTGGTTATCTTTCAACGATCAATCTGGTTCCGAAAATGTATTCACGAACTCGATGAGGTATTGGATCAAGCTAATAACATTACAATGGTTCTAAAACTATACATGAATCCTAAAGAGGAGCATGCAGACTATTATCTTGTACAGCATGAAACAGCTAAATCGTTAAATAATGCATGGACACCTTCAGAGATGCTACTAGAGCAAGGGATGGTTATATTTACACAGATATAGTTGAACATCAATATGTTGGGAACACTAAAACCCCTTTATTAAGGGTGGTGCATTTTCCCAGAGATAGCAAAGTTTTAACTTTTCCCCATGTGCAATACTTACCTCTGATTCGATCAAAATTTGGATCAGTACCAGTGTACATATAATGGATGTCGAAGGGAATGCTTACCCATGTACTTCTGGGACATTGTTGTGTAAAGTTCATATTAGAAAGAAGCAGCTGCAGTAGAAAACATGATGGACTATTTTTACGAAAAGTTGAAAAATTTTCATGTGTAATGTTAGAAAAAATATATCAGAGTTTAAGGTTGTATATAAGTAATGTAATAACTTATATTTATTCATTCACTACCTTGTCCTCACAGTGTAAATGTAGTGTAAGAAAAGTTCAATTAATAATGGGCGGTGAAAGAGTTTTCATTGTTTCGAAATTACAAAGGGGGTATGGACTGGGGGAATGTTTCGCTAAATTAATGAGAAGCGCTATGTCTCTGTTTAGAAAAGAGGGAGAACATTATTAAAAACCTGCTAGAATAGGGTTGAATACTATACATGATATTGCATCAGGAGCTAGTCCAGGTTACTCATTTAAAAAAACGTATAGCTGATGTCTCTTATGAAATATTGGATGATGTTAAATGGAAAATAAGACGTAGCATGACGGGTCAAGGGAAAGGTCGTAAGAAAATGTGTGTAAAGAAAAAAACTTAAGATAAAAAGAACTCTAAAGAAAAAAACCTATTGATGTCTTTGATGTCTTTAATTACTAACTGGCATTTTTTACATAAATAGTAACATCAAGCATCTGTAAGGTATATAAGTAACGGATAATGGGTATACTCATTATACTTTCAGTGATCGTACCTGCAAGGTGCATTACCTCATCTCTCTAGTCCAGACCGTTGCATGAGTGAATAAGAGCTCTTTTCCATCAATCCTATACAGATTAGTGTGAGTGACACCAATTTCATTGGTATTAACCCAATTCTTTCAATTACTAACACAGATGTACCTTTAGAATTCAATATCCCAGACACTTTGGATCAGTATCTCGATCCATACAATGTGTTTTTATATTTAAAAATCAAATTGACGAAAGCCGATGGTTCAAACCTTCCTTCATCCGATGACCACATAGTGTACACGAAATTAAATTTTCTGTATACATGTTTTAACCAGCTTAAAGTGTATCTCAATAAAGCATCGTTAGAGGCGTCAGCAGCAAATTATCCATATAGCAGTTATATAGAACATTTATTAAACTATTCAGATAATGCTAAACAGTCTCATCTCCAATCATGCAGTTTTTATAGTTTCAAAGATGCAAACAAACACATAGATAAAGCTTCTAAATCCATAATTAATACTTATGAATTTCGCGGACGTTTAACTTCTAACTTCTAACAAGAAAGACTTATTCTTCCTTCCGTAGATAATAAAATTGGATTAACCAGATCTAGGGCTCAATTTGCTTTTAAAATCAAAAGCAAACTTGCCGTTACTACTACATGTCCTGAACCTGTTTTCAGGTTATTAGACGCCTATCTTTATGCTAGAAAATTGAAATTATTACCCCAGAGACATTTAGAAATTGACAAATCTCTATTGAACACTACATCAAAGTATCTTACAAAAAAGAATTGAAACCAAGTTATTTAGTTTCACAGAAGGATAATTCAGTATCAATATCCCTAACATTGTGAACGGAAATTTACCTCAGAGAGTAATAATAAGAATTATTGAACGTGAAGAGTACCCTGGAAATTATAAATAGTTATCTTTTAAATTCTCACCTTTTGGACTCAGATATATATCAGTCTACATGTAAACGGGCACTCTTACGGTCGTAATTATGAAATGTTATATAAAGGCTCCCAGAGTCTTTACTCAAGACCTTTTTACAATTTAATAGCCAATACTGTTTCGTGTAACGATAGTGAAATAGGTCTCGATCTCAAAGCATACATTGAGAATAGTAATTGATACGTATACAATTTCACAAGCGGATCTTTCAGCTTGTGGCGCAAATCATTTAAATATTTTAAGAAAAGGAACACTAGTGTTAAGTCAAGACTTTGGCGTAAGTCTGCAATCTCTTATCATAGTTTTATTTTATTTGGAACATCCTCGGCTCATCGAGATTGATAGAGTACGTAATATAATCTTGAATTATTAAAGATGAATGAAGAATAAATAAAAACTGTTCAAAAACCAACCAAGATTTACAGGAGTCTTCGCTATTAATGAAATTGTGTCAGTGAAGCTGTAGAAGGATAATGGTTTTTTATTTAACACATCCCCTCGTTAATTACTACTGGAGAACATTGGATAATTATAAATAGGGATAAAAATGGTATCTTCTTGATTTTCTCCATTTAAAATTCATGTTGTGTAATTATTATGTATTTTTTTTTAAAAATATAATAAAATAAATTATGTAAAAACTTTGTTACTCTGTTCAACCTCAATATTCCAATTTATGTAGAGTCTTTTCTATTTATTTCATTATATGTTTTTTAAACAATGATATTTTAATGAGCTTGCAAATATATTTGATGTTACAAACTTATATGTTTATGATTATGTAGTTTCTAATTATGTTATAAATAGTTTAAAATGAAAACATGATTTTAAATCCCCCCTGAAGAATTTATTTTCATATTTTCTTCACGGTAGCCGTATACACCTCGTGATCCTAATAAAATGGGTATTGTATGTGTATCTGATAACGTACATTGTCTTAGGATAAGTGTATCGGCCTCAGTGAAAGAAGGACATGAGACTATGTACTTCGATATAACATTAAAGTATAATGATATGATTCCTAAACTGGATGGACATATAAAGCAAATTACAGAAACAAACAATGTGTATAAAACCTTTATCGTCAATGTGTCTCGTTTTAAAAAAAAATTCCTATCCCCATCCATCTAAAAATTTAATCTAAGATAATACTTTAGCCGATCAAGGTCTTGACTAACGTTCAAAGAAGCGTTTGATCAACTATATAATAACAAATTAGATATCTGGAGGATATGTTACAATGCCAAACGGTGATAATCAAGATGTTTGTGGTTGGATATAAAGTTTTTTTTTATTCGTATGCACATATTGTATATTTAAAATTATAGTAAATATGTAATAAAAATAATTTAAAGTAAAAGCTTTTTTCAATTCTTTTACATAAAGGTTATATATATATATAGCATATATTATATATATTATATATATTATTATATATATATATATATATATTATATTATATTATTATATATATATATTATTATTATTATTATTATTACAATATTGTTATTACTGTTGTTATTGTTGTTGCTATTGTTATTATTATGCTGTTATGTTATTGCTGTTATTGTTATTAATATATATATTATTGTTATATATATATATATATATATATTATTATTATTATTATTATATATATTATTATTATATACTCTTTATACAAACCGTTATAATTTTTTTCGATTCTTCTTATTGGTTATTATTACTATTATATTATATATATATATTATATATACATATATTATTACTATAGTTGGCTACATATTGCTATTATTATACAGCATAAACATAGCAGCATATATGTTATATTGTTATATATATATATATGTATGGGGAATTATATATTAGAGTAAATATGCATTCATGGATTTTAAAACACTTATATATATAAAACATAAATATTATATATATATATATATATATATATATATATATATATATATATATATATATATATATATATATATATATATATATATATAGTTATATATTTAAATATATATATATATTATTATATATATATATATTGGCTGTTATTATATATATACATATATATATATATATTAATATATGAAGGGAATAGGTTATTATATTATATATATATATATATATACATATTATTAGTATTGTATACATCGTAGGTGGCGCGCAAATTTTAAATTTTAAAGCGCAAACGCAAAAGCGCAAAGTGGAAAACTTAGTCCGCAAGCGCAAAAGCGCACAATTTTTCAAAAAATTTAGTCCGCATGCGCAAAAGCGCACATGTCCGTAAATCAAAAATTTTTTAAAACCCCAACTATACGAGTGCAAAATATTAAAAATTAAATGCATCCAGTTAAATAACATTAGTTTAAATTTTAATTGAAAGATGCAAATATATATAACAAAAATGAGAAAGATTTTATTAATGTTATTCAATTATCTTTGATCTTCCTCCTCGCTCTCCTCTTGCATTCTGAATAGGGTCATATTCCTTTTCATAAAGATAAATTTTTCAAAATTGTTGATGCCATGGCTGCCCCTTTGCTCTTAGAATCTCAGAGCCTTGACTAACAACCTTTCCACGGCCGCTGAGCTGGGTAATGGGGTATTATACTTAATAAACAAGTCCACTAGAACTCCTGGTATTCACACGGAAACAGGTTCGTAGTGAGGGGTACTGTGGTGAACATTAACTGCAGCCCAGCTATCCAAGATTGTCCCAACTTCTCCTCAAGAGGTGACTGCTGGATATATGGGGTCCTCATTTTCTGACATTTAGAAATGGTATCAAGAACTCAAATCTTTTTAAGTTTCATTTGAACATTATGTCAGTGTATTGTGAATATATATTTAATATATATATATATATATATATAGATATATATATATATATATATATATATATATATATATATATATATATATATTATATATATATATATATATATATATTATATATATATTGGTTGTTGTTGTTGGTACATATAGTTATATGGTCAGTACAGCTGGTTGAGCATATATATATATATTGAGAGCAAAGATAATGTTGTTATATATGTTATTATTATATATATATATATATATATGTTATATATATATATATATTACATATTATTATATATATTATTATTATTATTAATGGTATATATTTCCATTTATATTATTATTATTATTATTGTTGTTATATATATATATTATTATTATACATATTGGTTATATTACATATATATTATACATATTATACATATTATATTATTAAGATACGGTACATAGTTGGCTGTTATTATTACATATATTACATATTACATATTAGTTAAATTTATTAGCAGTTATACATATATTACTATTATTATTATTATTGGTTATTATTATGCTAAGGTTATTATTATTATTATTACATATACATATATTATTATATATATTATCACGGCATATATATACATATTGTTGTTATTATATACATATTATATATATACATATATATATATATATATATATATATATATATATGGTTATTATTATATATATATATATATGGGGTCCCCTTTAAGTATTCTTTGTTAAATATATATATATATATATATTTATTATTATATATATATATATATATATATATATATATATATATATATATATATATATATATATATATATATATATATATATATATATATATATATATAATAATAAGAGAGTTGCTTGAAGTTTGTTCCAAATTATAAAAAAATAACTCACCATAATTGGGTCACTTTCAGACTCTGTCCCATCACCCTCAGTGCCTTAATGTTTACAAGTAAGATTCGCTCCAATATTACAATTTATTTCCTCCAGTATCCTGGTCTTGGTAGCTTAGTACTTCTCATTTAACCTACGTACCACTCTGAGTTTGAAGTAAGGATGCAGAGCTGTTGCCATAAGCAAATCAAAATCATCAAAGATACTGCTAAACTCCTCGGTTCAAAAGCTCTTTTCTTTCGCCTTTGGTTGCTTAAGCAAGTAGTTGACTAAGTTTTTGCATAGTTAAATTTTTCCACCTCTCTTTGCATTTCTCCTTTTGTCCTTGAGGAGGAAGATATTAGGCAATAGGGACTCCAAGTGCAAGGCAATAGGACTCCTGCAACATTTCAAGCCTAACAGCAATAGGGGCGATATTATTTCGATGTACTCCGCAATTACCTCCTTATCACTTTTTTTTAAAAATAATAATATCACGGCTTTTGCTCCACACAAATGTTGTTGATTTGTGTCCTGCGACCATCAAGGTTCTAAAGCAGGTCTTACCGTATATGGAGTTCCAGCGATTAACACTTGGTGTTTTAAGCTTTGTTCCCAACTCCTTCTTAATTCTCGCAGCAGTTGTAGTTTTCTTGTTTTGGGCATTCCACAATTCCTGTGCTTTGGTAAGTGTCTTATTAAATGGATCTTTGGTACCAGAGGACCAGCGAGGAACATTTGAAACATCCCCAGCCAAGATGTTTAATGTGTAGGAAATGCAACGGCGATGTTCAGTTAGGCTAAGTGATCATGTTCTTTAAGCAGATTTTCTAGCTGGAGAGGTTTTGTCTGCAGAACCTGTGTCACTAATTTGCTTCATCTCTTCAAGCGCAACCACTATCTCTGTAATCGGTGCCTGTTCTTCTTCCTCTTCGTCACCCGTTTCTGCATGAGCATCTACCCGAAAAGCTGCACAGAAATTTGCATCATTACCTGTTATAATGCAGGCAACCTGAAGATAAATTTTTAATTTAGTTGTTTCCTTATTCATTTGGAGTTATAATTTTTTTCAGCATTACGTTATTATTTCATACTGATTTTTACTGACCTTATGCTCAATGTCAAATTTTTTATGAATATCCGTAATATTGTTAGCTAGGACTGTGCTGGTCTGAGAAACAGATAACTCTCTAGAGGCAAGGACAGACTTCTCTCTCTTCAAAGTATTCAAATTAATCCAGTGAACCGTCATCCCCTGAAAACTCCTGTTTGTTGTTCCCAGTCCAGCTGTCTGCGGTTGTGGCCACATAACTGACCTTATATAATGTTGGTTAAATCAGCCTTCCTTATTATGCATGACATCAAGATCCCTCATCACTTTTCTTCTGAAGGTAGGTGGAATCAGAGTTCAGGTAGGACAGGAATTCGACAAAGAACTCAGACTCCACAATGTTGATTGGCCAAATGTCATGTAGCAGAAATCTAGAAGCAAAAATATTTGATGAGAAATGATATTAACGACAAATGAAACTTGGTATTTTAAATTCGAAAATTTTTGTATGGACTGTATTCTGTTAGTTTTTTAATCTGTTAATTGTGACACCATTTATAGTTAACCTGTAGTTAAAATAAAACCCTTACCGTAGTTATAATGTTTAAATATTTTCGACATAGACTGAAGAATGATGGTTTGACGCCTTTTGCTGGGTGTCTCACTGTCTGTTGAGCAGCTCCGGCCCCGCTTTGACCCTCCTTCAATTGCAGTACACAGCAATTGAACGATCTAAAGGAAAAGGTAAAAATAAGCAGTACCTTGTAAAAGCTGAAGTTTTTTTTTTTTTATATTGGGAGCATTCAATCTTTCCCTTGTACATCACTCTATTGCCCACAATATACTCCTTCTTGCTCTTGACAGACAGAAAAGTACTTGATAAGATGGGGCCATAGGTGCTCCAAGTCAGCTTGGCTGCTTTTTTTTTTCATGGGAAGTACAGGAGGCACCACACTCAATAATTGCAAGAGTTACACTTCGACGACTTTCACCGTTTGCAATTATTTTTCCCTTTAAGCACTTATTCATATCTGTTTTATTCCAATTTAAACACAAAAGCACTAAAAAGGTTTAATCGCTAATCACAACTTCACAAGTAACCAAAAAACTTAGTAAATTGGCTATAATAATAATTATAATAATAATAATAATAATAATAATAATAATAATAATAATAATAATAATAATAATAATAATAATAATAAAAATAATAATAATAATAATAATAATAATAAATAATAATAACAATGATATTAATAATAATAATAATAATAATAATAATAATAATAATAATAATAATAATAATAATAATAATAATAATAACAATAAATTTATTATTATTATTATTATTATTATTATTATTATTATTATTATTATTATTATTATTAATATTATTATTATTAATTATTATTATTATTATTATATATAAATAAAAATATATATATATATATATATATATATATATATATATATATATATATATATATATATATATATATATATATATATATATATATATATATATATTGTGCTAGAAGTAAAGAAGAAGAGTTATATACATATATATATATATATATATATATATATATATATATATATATATATATATATAAGCGCAAAATATTTAGATAGAGCGCAAACGCAAATTGTTTAGATAGAGCGCAAATTTGCGCTTTTGCGCTCTTAAAAAAGTTGTTGAGAGCAAATGCAAAAGCGCACATTTTTAGAAATTTCGCGCAAACGCAAAAAAACAC
>JABUQX010145172.1:15000-20000 GCA_015478945.1 Trachelipus rathkii | reverse complement strand
ACAATTAAATAATTTATTCACAATTATTTACAAAAGCACTTTCCATCCAGGTTAGGTGATTGACAGCATAAGAAAATAAAGAACATTTAAATAAATTAATATTGCACTTCAATATTAACATTAGACGAAATTAAATGAATAAAACACTTCGTTAAAATAAATCGCACGAGCAACATTTAGCAACTAACACTTTCTTAGTGTAAAATTGGTCGAGACAAAATACAACTGCAAGAGCAGCCAACCAAACGCATGTTAAGATCAAGCAAAAAGTAAGAAGTCTTTAAAATATGACTTACATTACCTTAAAAGGAAAAGTCGGTAAACTAGACTACGAATTGGACCATTAGGAAAATAGTATAATCAGAACAAGGAAAGAAGTAAACATTAGCGACCTAAATTTAGAAGGAAGGTGTGCATGCAAGCACAGCAAATGGGAGGGGTTTATATGCCTGCATCAACACAAGGAAATCGAAGCAATATCAACGTCTCAGAAGGAAAAAGACAGCGAGCTTTGAGAATATAAACTCCACAGTATTGCAAAATTAAATAAAAATTAAAACATTTTCATATAACATAAAATAAAACTGTATATATATATATATATATATATATATATATATATATATATATATATATATATATATATATATATATATCTACATATACATACTCTCTCTTTATATATATTTTCTCATAATATATATATATATATATATATATATATATATATATATATATATATATTAAGTTGTTATATAGTTATATATATATATATTACATAGTTATATATATATATATATATATATCTATATATATATATATATGTTCGCTTCTCTTCCTTAAATAAATTTACAAAATAATAGTAGTAATTATATACATAAAATATGATGTGCGTTGTTAGCAGAATCGCAGAAATCACGTGATATAAAAGTTAAGCTTCATCAATCATTTGATTTCTTCGTTTCTCTTAACAAAGCAATAAGTATTTTAAATAAAGAAAAATAAGACTTTGTATATATATATATATATATATATATATATATATATATATATATATATAGATATATATATATATATATATATATATATATATATATATATATATATATATATATCAACATATGACTATGTTGAATGGCCCCCACGATCATTACATACTATAAAGAAAGGGGGAGGGTAGTAAACAAAGCAGGGGGAAATCTTACAATGAACAAAAATTATATCAGTATGTAATCATCGCATTACATTTTCCAACAATTTTCCATCCTTACCTTTGCTTTTCATTGTTGTTTTATTTAATTCCACTTTTAAATGTTGGGGGGGGGAAAGCAAAAATTGTGAATACTATATATATAGTATATATATATATAGGCAGTTATATATATACAGTATATATATATATATATATATATATATATATATATATATTATTATATATATATATATATTAGCAGTACATATATATATATATATATATATAAGGTTATATCAGTCGTTGGCTGCTCTTTGATAGTGGCACAACTCAAAAGCCATAGATCTCAGAAGATAGGCATTAAAAATAATGCTTATATTCTTGAAAATGCTAAATGTAGAACTTATAAATTATTTATTATTAATTAATGTATGGTTTATAATAATTTATTTTAATAGTTAACATTGTCTGTATTAAGCATTTACCAAAAATAAAACTATTAAAAATCCGGTCCCTAAATTTATGCTTTTTTAGGTGACAATATCAAAGCAATGCAGGTATATATATATATATATATATATATATATATATTATTATATTATTATATAAATTTGTTTTTCAGTTATTTATATATAAAAGAATATGAATATTGGTTATAAATATATATATATTATTATATATATATATATTAAGTTATTATTATTATTATTATATATATATATTATTATTATTATTTATATATATATATATATACATATATTACATATTATATTATAGTTATATATATTATATATATATATTATTGCTATTATTATATATTATTATATATATATATATAATTATTATTATTATTATATATATATATATATATATATATATATATATATATAGATATATATAATTTTTTGAAAAATACAAGGTATATAAATTAAAAAATGACAAGAAAATTGTGATTTACAGAAGCAATTACTGGTCTTTAAAATTATTAAAAAATATTATATACCACTTTTATTTTTTATCTTTTTATGGTACTGTATTGTTATTTATTATTATATTGTTTAGAATAATTTTAAAATTACATTTATTTTTAGTTCCACTATTTAAAATTTTGAAGAAGAAAAGAAAAGGGAAAATTACATGCCGTAATTGGGAAAACCTAACAACCAAACAAATTTTTTGGTGGGTTCATTCTATCATTGATGAAATTGCAGCTGAAAACCTAACAACCAACCAAACGTGATGAGTTCATTCTATCATTGATGAAATTGTAGTTTAAATTAAAAGTATGTTATTTTACTTTGTAATTTTCAATAAAATTTTAACTGACTAAATTTCTGCGAGGGTACAACAGGCCCCCTGACCCCTTGCCTACATCCATAAATGTCACAACTACAATAGACATTTTTCTTGTGAATAATTTAATCAGTTCCCTTCCGCTACGAGAGGAGATCGTGTGATTCGCTATAGAACCTTTCCTTTGTATAGCTCTTGACTTCAATCCCCATAACCTCAAGTACATTGTCGGTAATATCTGGAATATCTCTTATTTCCCCCCTTATTTTGGGCATACTCATTTTTAAGCCATGTTTATCGGGATATTGCTGCTTTTTATTATGAATTTTTTTCTTTGATTTTTCCTTTCATTATTAGGTATCGAGTAAGTCTCTTTTTTCTTTTTTGATATTTTCTATATATATAGATAGTAGCAGTATTTATAGCATATATAAAGAGTATATATATATATATATATATATATATATATATATATATATATATATATATATATATATATATATATATATATATATATATATATATATATATATATATATATATATTTATATATTTATGTGTGTTTGTGTATCACCATAATTGTCATGGACAGCATTTTTTAATACACTTCAAGATGTTGCTGTTCCCAATTGTTGAGAAGGATTTTCTATCCTATAATGTTTTTCAAAGACGTTTCAAATACCTTAAAATTTTACCTCCCAGCTGTTATTTTCCTTTCAATCCTTTAATTAATTGCATCATATTTTGCTATAGTTCAGTTTATTGGATGTAGTTCGAAAGGAAATTTAGAAGAATTTTTCTCAATTTATTTTAAACCATTCCAATTCCAGTTCTACAAGGGTCTGGGAAAGTTTCTTGGAGAATCCTTTCTGTTTCTTACCCTTGGTATATTCAACTGACTCTATTTTCTACTGGCATCAAACAGTGATGATAAACAAAAGTTAAGACAATAATATATATATATATATATATATGTTATATAGTTATATATATATGTACACAATGTTGCCATTTATTATATATATATATCTATATTTTTTTATTTTAATATATATATATATATATATATATATATATATATATATATATATATATATATATATATATATATATATATATATATATATATATATATATATATATATATATTTATATATACATATTTTATTTTATCTATTACAGCATATATATATTATGTTAGCAAAGAAGCAGTTGTTGAGTTATTAGTACATATTACATATATATTATATATTATTATGTTATTATTACATACTATTATTACATATATATATATTAAGCTCTTTTATATATATATTATTGCTATTATTATTATACATATATATATATATATATATATATATTATTATATTATTGGTTATTACATATATATATATATATTATTATATTATTATATATATATTATTATTATTATATTATTATACATATATACATATATTATTTATATTATTATTGCTGGTTGGTTATTATTACATATACATATATATATATATATTACATATATTATTAAGGTTATATTGTTACATATATATATCAATATATATATATATATATTATAATAATAACTGATTATCAACTCAGCTGGGTTACTTGAAGACGATCGATTAACTGTAGTATTGTACTGCAACATAAATAAAATTTGGAAACCTTCACAATCATGTCAAACGAATGAAAGAAGTCTAGTTTTAATACTCTTCTGTTTCAGAAAACTCCTTTAATTAAACAAAAATAAAATATAAATATAAGTGTAGACAGAATAGATAGTAATCTTTAAGGTAATAATTTTTTCACTTTTTGAGAGTAAACTTTTTTTTGATTTAGAGTAATTTTGTCAATTACAAACTTTATTTGTTTCGTTTTTATAAAGTTATTTTTTTTATTGTTAAACTTACAAACCCTTAAACATACAAACCCCTGAAATACCAAATATAATTATTAATTAATATTAAATAATTGTTAGGTCATGAACATAACTTTTCATTCTAATTTTTTCCTAACTAAATTTTAAATTTTGAACTTTAAACTACATTATGCTGCCCACATATATGGGAAAAAAAAATTAGTTTCCTTTAAGCTCACCAGTGGGTCTCGTGTGGACCACTTTGACTTTTTGGCAAGAGCCACTGTATAAAAAATTAATAAAATAATTCATGCACTTTTTAATTTTGCAAATACTCATAAAAATATTTCCATTTTGAAAAATTTAAAACAAAATTGCAAACCATTCTACTTGATTGCAAGGATTAAAGTTTCGAGAAAAGTTTAAGAATTGCTTACACACACACACACACACACACACACACACACACACACACACACACACACACACACACACACACACACACACACACACACACCTACACAACACGCGCACACACACACATATATATAGATATATATTATAGCAAATTTAATAAAAGTTGGTATATATATATATATATATATATATATATATATATATATATATATATATATATATATATATATATATATATAT
>JABUQX010145171.1:17500-22500 GCA_015478945.1 Trachelipus rathkii | reverse complement strand
TTTAATATAAGAAATCGTATTTTTTAAGTTAAAAACAAAAAAATAAACATCATGGTTTTTAAAATTTAACCATAAAATATTGAAAAAATATATGGAAAACGTTTATTTTTTATTGGTATCATTTATAAATTAAGGTTTAAACTTACGATGCTATAATTTTTTTGGAAATATTTATTAAAATTAGTAATTATTAAAAAAAAATTTCCTGCATTAAAATGTTCGCTGAATTCAAAAATGTGATCAGTTTTTTGGTAGTTATAAAAGTTTTTTAGATACAGGTGTCAGATATTCGGGACACTTTCCTACCTAAAGATGAAAAGAGCATAACGTTACATTGTTTAAATAACGGTAGGTAAGGTTAATTTAGGTTTAGTTAGCTAAGTCAGGTTAGATTAGGTTACTATGTTAGTCCTAACATAACCAAACTTAACATAACCTAACGTCACTTAACGATTAACATTATGCTTCTTTACATCTTTAGGTAAAATCACAGCTTCCTAAGAGGTTAAGTAAATCACATTTACTCTGATATTTAGCAACATATCTATTTAACAAAAAGTATCCCCGACATGATCGATTTATTACATTCTTTGAAATAGTTCATGAATTTCAATATAAATAAAGTAAGGTATATATATATATATATATATATATATATATATATATATATATATATATATATATATATATATATATATATATATATATATATATATATATATATATATATATATATATATATATATATATATATATATATATAGTATTGTTCTATATTTGAATCAGTTCATATTTTCTTGAAAATTTCTAAGTTCCAAACATTTAGAGATCAAAAAGTTGGCTTATTAAGTACAGTAAAATTCTTAGGCGGCTTCTGCAGCATAATTCCAGGAAGCTTAAAAAAAGAATTTCTTAAAAACTTTAACTGTCTCTTTTCTTGAACTTAGAAATTTTTTTGAACTAAGAAATCCGGTCTCAAAACGTGTGGGTCGCTGTCTACAGTATTACATATATATATATATATATATATATATATATATATATATATATATATATATATATATATATATATATATATATATATATATATATATATATATATTTTTAGTGTTGGTGGTAGGCTTATTGCTTTTGCGTACCGCACCGCACCGCACCGGAAGGTCGTGCACCAGCACCGCACCGCACCACCCGTCATCCTCTCGCACCGCACCGCACCGCACCATCTCTTTTGGCATGCGCACCGCACCGCATCGCACTTGGAGCAAATCACGCAACGCACCCGCATCAAAATTTTCGCTCCAAGCACCGAACCGCACCGATATGTATATATATATATATATATATATATATATATATATATATATATATACTAGGTATATATATATATATATATATATATATATATATATATATATATATATATATATATATATATATATATATATATATATATATATATATATATATATATATATATATATATATATAGGCCTATAAGGAGGAGATGGCACATACGAAGCGATGAGATCACCCCCATTGGGGGATATGGAGTGTTAGAGCACATCCCATGGGCACACCAGTGCCCACATCCACATTCTTTCTTACACTGGAGTAAGAGATCTCCTTTATCACACACCATAAAATACAATTACAGACAACACTTAGTCTTAAAAATAAAATAAAAAATGGTATAAAATTGCAGCCACGCGATTAGTCTCGAGAAGCTCTACAAGGGTGGCTTCCAAAATAACCCTTTCCTCCTACCCTCACTGGCATTAAAGGTCATTGGCTGCCTCCGTGATAAAGCTGAAGCTGTCACGGAATTGCTGGCCTGTTTTGATGTACGGTCTCCTTTCTTCCTTCATAAATTTCTGCAACATTCTCGGTTTTAAATCTAATTTTCACTTTTGTTGAAAATCACCTCTCCTCCTCTAAACCTCATCTCTTATTCTAACCGAAACTTAGGTTTTTGAGCGTTCTGAATTCAAGCTCTACTCTGTTGACTCCTACTATTTCTTTCCTCAATTTTCAGCCAAAGGCAGTTGTGCCAATGTGTGCAATGATGTTTGTTCCCGTGTCTTTGATTTGGAGTTTCCAAATATTCTACCTAATGGCTCAAGCTAATCTGTCATAATAAATTAAAACACATTCTCTCTCTTCTTCACATTTCTCTGAAATCATTATTCTTGGTGATTTCAACGTTCACCACGGTCAATTGCTTTCCTTTAATTCTCAAGATAAAGTTGATGAACTTGCTACGACTTTTCTATCCATGATTACCTCGAGCAAGTTGGGGCAGCTCCCTACTCGTATCTCTGATCGTCTTTGAGATGAACCCAACATTCTAGATCTTTTAATAATCTCTAATTCTTATCCTTATTCTGTTAAATTTTTTACTCTTCTAGGTTCCTCCGAGGAGTCTCATATCTGTTTTCTGTTCTATCTCTTCAGGTCTTCCGCAGGAAAGACCCCGCCTACGGCGAGAAAACGTCTTTGGCACTTCGGTGCTGCTAACAGGTAGGACTTACAGTCGTACTTCTTTGATTTCCCATGAAATGACTACAGCTTCCGTGGAAAGGGTTCCTTGGGGTGTGCAAAGCGCGATCTAATTCTCTCTAGCATGGAGGCGTACACCCCATGATCTTCACCTTCAAATAAACCTAGATAACCTTGGTTTAACTCTGCTTGTTCTCGTTCTATTAGCGGCAGGGACGCTGCCTTTTGGAAATACTTTCATCTTCAAATTTCAGAAACCCTTCCAACTTATATTTCATCCCAAAATCGTGCAAAATCTATTCTCCATGACACTAAAAAATTCTTTTCTCATTAGAAAATGTAGTAATCTTACTGGCTCCTCTTCCTCAAGTCATTTCTGACATTTTTCAAAAACTGTTAACTCTTAACTTTGCGTCTTCAACTTGCCCTTTTTTAGTATTTTCCGACGGCATAACTGCCGTTTAACCTTCCACTAAAGCTGAACTCTTTGTTCAAACCTTTGCTTCTAATTCCACTTTAGACGATTCCAGTGCTATTCTTTCTTCTCCACATCCTTCCAACATATTTATGCTAATGTTGTAATTTCTTCAAAAGGTGTTATTTCTGCTTTTTCAGAGCTTAACACTAAGAAAGCTTACGGTTCTGATGGTATTCCTCCTATAGTTCTCAAAACTTGTTCTTTCAAGCTTGCACTCTGCCTTGTTAAATTATTCCGTCTGTCTTTCTACTTTGGTCTTTTCTTCTTACTGGAAAGGTGCTTCTGTACGAAAAAGGGAACCAATCTTAACCCTCCAACTATCGCCAAATCTCTCTAACTTCTGTTCTTTCTATAGTTATAGAATCTATCCTAGCAGGAAGATTTGAAAACATCTCAATTCTTCTAATCTTTTCTCTTCTCGCCAATGCGGCTTTCGTAAGAAGCGCTCTACTGGCGATCTTCTTTCTAGTCTTTCTGTTTCTTGGTCCTCTTTTCTTCAGTATTTTGGTGAATGACACCGTTCATCCTTTAAATCTATAAATAGTGGTGTTACTCATGGTTCTGATTTATTCCCAACTCCTTCTACTTTTCATAAAAGACCTCTCTCTATTCCATCATCACATATCCACTCCTATGCCGACGATTTCACCCTACATTACACTCCACATTTTGATAGACTTCCTTTTCAGCAACAATTAGATCACGCTAGGAGGGCACCCTTGGATCAACTTGTATCTGATCTTTCTCGAATTTCTTTGGGGCATTGAGAACAAGGTTGTTTTTAATTACTCAAAACCTCAGATCCTCCATCTTTCCACTCCACATAATCTTTTAGACAGCTATAACATAAAAGTTTTATTGCACAACCGCAACCACGGTTGTTGAAAAATTTATGAACCGCAAAAAATCCGTAACCGAGGAAGTCGAATATTTTAGGAACCGCAAAAAACCCGCAACCGCGGTTATGCAAAAATTCAGCTTCGCTCCATCACTAATAAATATATATATATATATATATATATATATATATATATATATATATATATATATATATATATATATATATATATATATATATATATATATATATATATATATATATATATATTTACAGTTGTCACCATCATTCACGGGCAGAGCCCTATTCAGGGAGGGGAAATGACGCAGATGAGCACAGACGCAGGCTTTAAAGTGAGAGAGATTAAATTCAGCAGGAAACACAGAAGATGGAAGGGAGTTCCACAAAACAGAGGTGGCAGGAAAATAGGAAGCACGACAGCGAACTAGCCTGGAATTACCAATATCTACCAAAACTCATGCGCAGACACAGCACCCCTTGTGCTACGAGGGCGACGTAAAGGTGGTGATACGCGACTGGTAAGTTCCCTTGAACACCTGCCACTGCGGTACCTATAGAAAACAGATAAAGTACCAACATCGCGCCGAAAAGATAGAGGATCAAGTGAACTGGAAAGTACAGGACAGTTTATAAGCCTTTTGGCCTTTGATTCGACCCTGTCCAAAAGCCGGGTGAAACCAGAGCCCCCAAGATATGAGAACAGTACTCCATACAAGGGCGGATAAGACCCTTGTATAGCTGGAATAACTGAGAAGAGGAAAAAAGTCTCGCAGTCTAAACAGAACTCCCAGTTTCTTTGAGGCCGCCCTAGCAACCTTGTGACATGAGGTTTCCAAGACATTTTTTTTGTTTATGTTAAGGCCAAGGATGTTTATATTGTCAACAGGAGAGACGAGAGAACCGTCGAAAGATATAGGAAAGTTAGAAGGTGTTTTAGAAAGGGAGATTTTTAGAAGTTGGGTTTTTAAAGAATTGAATTTCACAAGGTTGAGACGACCCCACTCGGAAATTCTATCCAGATCAGTGAGAATAGAATCGGAAAGATTAAGACGAGAGGCAATTCTAGAAGTAAAAGAGGGAGCAGAATTGAAATGAGTTGACGAATGAAGGGTCGAGTCATCGGCATATGAGTGGATAGAGTTAGATGTGCATTAATAAAAAGTAGGA
>JABUQX010145171.1:0-7500 GCA_015478945.1 Trachelipus rathkii | reverse complement strand
ATATATATATATATATATATATATATATATATATATATATATATATATATATATATAGTATATATATATATATATATATATATATATATATATATATATATATATATATTTATGCTTGTGCCGTTGATCGTGATTCCATTGGTGCACTAACGAATCACTTTTGGTAATAGTTGAGTTCAACAGATTCAAATAAAAGGGATATTTTTTTTTTAAATCAATCTGTTTTGATATTCAGAAAGCAACGTTTTTAAATGTGGTTAGTAAATAATTGCGGAATTTACGATTTTTTATAAGCAATATTATTAGTTGTTTTCATATGTCTTTTCTTTTACATTCGAAAAATCTGTAAAGTTATGATTAGTTTGGTTAAGTAGACATAGATTTACTATGTATAACTAACAAAACTTTTCATAACCTAAACTTGATAGGTCCTAAAACTAATTTAAATTTTTTTTTTGAATGATTGATTAAATTTATGTATGAGAGGGGTTTGGCACCACTGTTTTAGTACTTTTATATGGGGAGTAAATATGTATGAAAAAACCGGGCAAGGGAAATTATGCAAGTCGTAATTTTCAAGATGTCTGCCGAGCCTAATATTAGGGGGATGGTGTCTCAGAAATTTGGGGGAAGGACCAGGACTCATTTTTTGATTGAGTGACTAGAGTCGCCATAAAGTCGCTCAATGGTCAATAGTTGAGTCAATTATTTTTACTTTTCTTTGTTTTATTAAATTAAGAAATACTGTTTTTATAGTTTCAAAAACTTTCACCAGCACGCACGGGTCGGGGGGAACAGGGGGTGGAGCTCCCAGTTGCTACCCTTGTGTTACATGCATTTACGTTATTTAAAAAATGTAATTTTTTCATTCCATCTTATACAAAAGCGACTTCACGGCAACTCGAGTCTCTCGATCAAAAAATGAGTCCTAATCCTTCCTCCCAAATTTCTAAGACATCATCCCCCAATATGAAACCCGGCAGACATCTTGAAAATTATGACTTGCAAAAGATTGAATGAAAAAATAATTTTTTTAATCTATTAACGTAAATGAATGGCACACTAGGATAATCTACCCCCGTACATCCCCAACCAGAGTGCTGGTGAAATAATTTTTATAATAAATCGAATTTTTTAAGTTAAAAATCCAAAAAAAAATAAACATCATGGTTTTTTAAAGTTAACCATAAAATATTGAAAAGATATAAGGAAAACGTTTATTTTTTATTGGTATCATATATAATTTAAGATTTAAAACTTACGATGCTATAATTTTTTGAGAAATATTTATTAAAATTAATAATTATTAAAAAAATTTCCTGCATTAAAATGTTCGCTGAATTCAAAAATGTGTTCAGTTTTTTGGTAGTTATAAAAGTTTTTTAGATACAGGTGTCAGTTATTTGGGACACTTTCCTACCTAAAGATGAAAAGAGCATAACGTTACATTGTTTAAATGACGCTAGGTAAGGGTGAATTTGGGTTAGTTAAAGCTAATCAGGAGTTGATTAGTTTATGTTAGTCTAACATAACCACCAAACTTATCTAACCTAACGTCTTAACGATGTAACATATCTTCTTTACATCTTTCCAAGGTAAAAATCTAACTTTCTAAGGGTTAAGTAAATCACATTTTACTCTGATATTTAACAACATATCTATTTAACAGAAAGTATCCCCAGCGACATGATCGATTTATTACATTCATTGAAATATCATGAATTTCAATCTAAATAAAGTAAGAGGCCTTATATATATATATATATAACCTTATATATATCTTATATATATATATACTCTTACCCTCTTCCTAACCAACATATATATATATATATATATACTATGCCTAACATATATCAGCATGTACTTATATATATTCTTTGCTATGCTGCTCTTTGCTCTTATATATATATATATATACTTCATTTGAAACAAGAAAATTTTTACACCTTTTTATTAAATAACACTGAATATTACAACTCTCACATTTCTTCTTTTCTAATATTAATTAAATGATAGTATTAAAGAAACGCTAACACACTGTTTTGGTCGCTTATTAATTCCAACACGCAGTGAAGATGCATTATAACTGAAAAAAAATTCAAAATTCTACACAAACCGTCAATGAGTCAGTCGACTCAAGCGACTCAACTACCTAGGGACTTCACGACTTCCCAGCGATTTGAGTGACTTGAGTTACTCGATAAAAATATGTCCTAGAAAAAGTAAATCTTTGCCAAAAA
Organism: Trachelipus rathkii; assembly: GCA_015478945.1. Classification (NCBI taxonomy): domain Eukaryota; kingdom Metazoa; phylum Arthropoda; class Malacostraca; order Isopoda; family Trachelipodidae; genus Trachelipus; species Trachelipus rathkii. The sequence continues at coordinate 5,257 of JABUQX010145171.1, read as the reverse complement.
AACGATTACCGGAAAAATTGAGATATTTCGTCAGAATCTGTTGAACTCAACTAATACCTCTATTTCTATAATATTTTCAAACATTGCAGTTGCATCCATAGTTGTACCTTGATGACTTCATACAATTTCAATTTATTCTTCCCTCAATTTTTGTGTTATTCTGAAATACAATCCTATTCGTACTTTATCCCAATTGATAGACTAAAAATTTCTTCTCCAAATCTTAACTGACAACTTTACATCTGATTCCGCGGGAGACGTTACCTTTAAGCTACGTTATATCGTATCACCTTCAAATTTTTACTTGATCAACTAATCAAATTCAAATTCAAATTCAAAATATCGATATATTTCAGGTAATACTGTAGACAGCGACCCACAGATTTTGAGACCAAAAATTTTCTAAGTTCAAAAAAATTTCTAAGTTCAGAAAAGTTAAGTTAAGTTAAGTTTTTTAAGAAAATTCTTTAGTTGCAAGCTTCTGGAATTATGCCAGATGCTTTACATAAATTTTCTTAAACAACTAACTTAGCCTACGAACCAGGTTGGAGGCGAAGACGCTGGACAGGTGTGTGGATTCCTGATCTGGAAACACCTATGCCCATGCCATATGCTAGCAACAGCCAACCTTATATGTATACTTATATATATACTCACTGCTCAACCTCTATGTAACCAGCCAGCGCCAGCAGCCATATAACATCTTCTTCATACTTCTATATCTTCTTCTGTATATGTATATATATATATATATATATATACTATATATATACCTTACTTTATTTAGATTGAAATTCATGAACTATTTTAAAGAATGTAATAAATCGATCATGTCGGGGACACTTTCTGTTAAATAGATATGTTGCTAAATATCAGAGTAGATGTAATTTACTTAACCTCTTAGGAAGCTGTGATTTTACCTAAAGATGTAAAGAAGCATAATGTTACATCGTTAAGTGACGTTAGGTTAGGTTAAGTTTGGTTATAATTGGACTGTGCTCTTAGTAACAAATCTAACATACCCTTCAAGCAACAACCTAATTAACGCCTGCTGTTTGTCATTTAAACAATGTAACGTTATGCTCTTTTCATCTTTAGGTAGGAAAGTAAAAATCAACCTGGAATAGTTGAGCACCTGTATCTAAAAAAAAACTTTTTATAACTTCAAAACAGAACATTTTTGAATTCAGCGAACATTTTAATGCAGAATTTTTTTAAAATTGATAATTTCGACTAAATGTACCAATTATGGTTTTAAACATATTGTAATGATACCAAAATAAAACGTTTTCGCCACTGTACTCTTTCAATATTTTTATGGTTAACTTTAAAAACCATGATGTTTATTTATTTTGGATTTTTAGTAAAAAATACGATTTATTATATTAAAATTATTTCACCAGCACTCTGGTATGGGGTGTACGGGGGTAGATTATCCTTATGCCATGCATTTACGTTAATAGATTAAAAAAAAATTATTTTTCGACGATCTTTTTTGCAAGTCATAATTTTCAAGATGTCTGCCTGGCTTAACATTAAGGATGATGTCTCAGAAATTTGGAGGGAAGGATCAGGACTCATTTTTTGATCGAGAGACTCGAATTGCCGTGAAGTCGCTTTTGTATAAGATGGAATGAAAAAAATTACATTTTTTAAATAACGTAAATGCATGTAACACAAGGGTAGCAACGGGGAGCACCACCCCTGTTCTCCCCGACCCGTGCGTGGCTGGTGAAAATTTTTGAAACTATAAAAACAGTATTTCTTAATTTAATAAAACAAAGAAAAGTAAAAATAATTATTGACTCAACTATTGACCATTGAGCGACTTTACGGCGACTCTAGTCACTCGATCAAAAAATGAGTCCTGGTTCTTTCCCCAAATTTCTGAGAAAAAATCCCCCTAATATTAGGATCGGCAGACATCTTGAAAATTACGACTTGCATAATTTCCCTTGCCCGGTTTTTTCATACATATTTACTCCCCATATAAAAGTACTAAAACAGTGGTGCCAAATCCTTCTCATACATAAATTTAATCAATCATTCAAAAAAAAAAATTAAATTAGTTTTAGGACCTTTCAAGTTTAGGTTATGAAAAGTTTTGTTAGTTATACATAGTATATCTCTGTCTACTTAACCAAACTAATCATAACTTTACAGATTTTTCGAATGTAAAAGAAAAGACATATGAAAACAACTAATAATATTGCTTATAAAAAATCGTAAATTCCGCAATTATTTACTAACAACATTTAAAAACATTGCTTTCTGAATATCAAAACAGATTGATTTTAAAAAAAAATATCCCTTTTATTAGAATCTGTTGAACTCAACTATTACCAAAATTGATTCGTTAGTCTACCAATGGAATCACGATCAACGTGACAAACATATATATATATATATATATATATATATATATATATATATATATATATCTTGTATATATATATCTTACTATATATATATATATATATACGTCTCACAGCAACATGCAGCTTGTATAAGAAGGTTAGTGACAATATACCGAATAAAATACCCAAAACATTAATTGGTTATTTTTGAATAAAGTGTATTACACATTTTTGTGAACTTGTGCATAATATATATATATATATGTAATAACTTTCTTCAATAACTTATGTGTACAACGTACTCTTCTTCTTCTTCATATATATATATATAATATATATAATATAACATAATAATAATATATATATATAACCAATAATAATATAATAATATATAATATATCTATTATATAATAATATAACAATAATAATAATAATAATAATAACATAATATATATATAATGGTGATGCTGTGAATGATAATTCCCACGTTTGGGACAAATGATTTTTAGAGTTCAAAAAATTTCCACAAGTTCAGAAAAGTTAAGAGTTAGTTTTTTTAAGAAAATTGTTTAGTGGCTTAAGCATCTGGCATAATTCGAAGCTTACAGCTAGGTACTGTAAGCACAACTAGCAACTCTGAACTTAGAAATTTTTAGACCAAATTTAGTTATGAAAAATCTGTGGATAAGCTGATACTACATTACCTAATGACGGCGAACATTGGGGTGATAGGCTTGTCCGAGATTTAATATTAAATATAGCATATGTAGTATATAACAACTAACCTCAACTATATATATGTATATACTATATATATATACTATATGTATAACTACTTCTTATACTTACTTATATTCTATAACATATGTATATATATATATATATATATTCTGCTATATATATATATATATCTTTATATATATATATATATATATATATATATATATATATATAAGTAAATACTTGTAGACAACGACCCACACATTTTGAGACCGAAAATTTTCTTCAAAGTTCATGAAAATTTCTCAGGTTCAGAAAAGTTAAGTTAAAGTCGAAGTCTTGAATTCCTAATTCTTTAGTGGCGAGCTTTGGGATTATGCCAGAAGCTTGCCACTAAACAGTAATCAAAAACCTAACAAATTAACTTTCTGTTTCCTTTTAATTTTCATCAAATATTGATGGTACTAATATTCCCCATATATTGTATGTGTATGTAATAATATGTATATATATCAACATATATAATATCATTTACAACAATAATATAACCCAATAATATGCATAACTCAATAATAATGTATATATGTATGCATAATATACTATATATATATATATATATATATAGCCAACCTATATATATATATGTATACCATATATATAATATATGTATAACATATATATATAACATATATCAGCAACCAACAATAATATATGTATAATAACCAATAATATGTAACTAATAATATACATATAACATGGATATATAACAACCTTAATAACATATATAGCAATAATATATATATATATGTGCGCGTATATATAACATACTATATGTAACATATATCACAGCTGCTGCTTAATATGCTCTGATTACTGTAGACAGCGACCCGCATTTTGAGACCGAAAATTTTTTAAGTTCAAAAAAATTTCTAAAGTTCAGAAAAGTTAAGTTAAGTAAAAGTTTTTTAAGAAAATTCTTTAAGTGGTAAGCTTCTGGAATTATGCCAGAAGCTTGCCATAACAATTTTGATAAAAACCTAACTTAACAGGCTAAAAATTCACTGGACAAGTTGATTATAAAAGTGTGAGGATAAATATCTAAAGCTTATAATATGTATATATATAATATATATATATATATATGTATATATATATATATATATATATATATATAATAATAACATAATATATGCATATATATATATTTATATATATATATAATATTATATGTAATATATATATATAAATAATATATGTATATATATATATATATATATATATATATATATATATATAACTCAATATAAAATAATAATATGTATATGTATATATATATATATTATATAATAATAATAACATAATAATATATGCTATATAGCTAATATAACTTATAATATATCATATGTATATAATATATTTATATACATATCATATATGTAATATAACATATGTATGTATATGTAGCAGCAATAACTATATACCATATAATATATATATGTATATATCTGTATATCAACAATATCATGCGCCTTATATCCCATAACATGCTTAGCAATATATTATATATATATTTATAACTGCTATATATATATTTTGTAATATATATATATATTTGCTGCTGCTATATGTATATATATAGCAACATATATATATTTGCTCGCTGCTCAACATAATATGCCAACTGCTAATAATATCAACTGCTCTTCGCTATATGCTGCTTATATGTATAATAACATAATAATATATATATATATATATGTTGCAATAATTTAAATATTGAAATCGAAGTCTTAAAATTCATTTTAGTCAGATAAGCACTTAAAATCTTATTTGTTGTGGCTTCTGTTTCTACTGGCACCAATATAAGTATCATAACATTTCGTAACTTATTTATAAATTGGAAATCTTTACTGCTTTTAAATTCAAACTCTGACGCTTTATGATCCATAAAACAAATATCGATGCTTTTTCGCCCCCTTGAAAGACCCCTATGAGAACCCTTAGGAGAACCCCGCATTTGAAATCCAAAGGAATGATTCATCTGCTATCCCCTAAGAAGCCCCCTCTTTTAGATACTCCCCTAAAAAGACAGAGAGAGACAGGGAGAAGACAGAGAAAGACAGGAAGAGACAGAGAGAGCTGGAGGGAAGAGATTGGGAGATGGAGGTATTAAGATGTTT
>JABUQX010145170.1:12500-25981 GCA_015478945.1 Trachelipus rathkii | reverse complement strand
CAGGTAGCACTCGTTCAGTTCAATTGGGTGTTTAACCGTTTCGCATTTATCGTGCGAAACACTTTCGCGTTTTCGTGCCACTTCATATATATACATAACCTTATATATATATATATATATCCTAATCTTTAAATTATTAAAGTTTTTAAGTTTTAACAAACTAACATTTGAAACTATATTTATATATATGTTAACTATATATATATATATATATATATATATATATATATATATAGTATATATATATATATATATATATATATATATATATATACGAGCATATATATATATATATATATATATATATATATATATATATATATATATAACTCTTATATACTTTATATATATACATATATATATATATATATATATATATATATATATATATACACATAACAACTTATAACTATATATAACTGCTCAACAAACTATATATATATATATATATATATATATATATATATATATATATATATATATATATATATACTACTATATGTATATATATATAATAACAATAACTATATATATATATTGGGTGCATGTGCAACTGTTATCGATACTGCATAGAGTATCACAATAGAATTTTATGAGAAAATTAAATTACAAGGTCAGTGAAAGGAAAGTTAACTATCTTATGCATTGCTATTTGGTAACAATTCTCTAATATTTAAAAATCAATTATCTTAAATTATGATGAAGAAGCAGGAGCTGATAAACTATTGTTTGGAAGACCTTGATTCCTTTGCCCAATAGAAATATTTCCTGTGGCTAAACATTCTCCCACGCTAAATACTTGAAGATTGGAGCAGAGATATTTCCTAAGCTAATTCAGGTAAGATGCAATCCCAGGGAAAAAGAGCTTTTCTTTCTTTCCACCATAACAGTGGATCAGAAATCCGATTTTCGTTCCATAAGTGTTGCTGCAAAATATTTATCCACAATAGTTTGAATAGTATTTTCTAATTCATGTTGTTTTCTCTTACTGCTGCTTCTACGTTTGCATTTTTACTTTTTTCTCCTTTGATCAGTTCCACTTGATTGATTGTATCTGATCTTCTTCATTTTCTTCTAGCGTTTTTCTTGTAGCATGTCATCAAAGCACTTCCGGAAAATTGAAGTTTCCTTATCAATATCTACCGTTTCATTTTTACCAATTCTTACATGTGAATACAACAATGAAGTTCGATATATTTGATCATCATTTTGTTCTGCATCAGAATCTAGAACTTAATGTAATATTTACTCATAGCTTTATAAAAGTTTTATTTCTTCTTTGAGCATAAATTTTGTTTTAATTCCTGATCAAAAATATAAAGGAACTAGAGGCTGTACATTGTGGTTTGAAATGTTGAAGTACATAAAGTTCCTTCTCTTTAATGGTACCGAAACGTTCAGTAACAGAATTTAAATGTTCATCTTTCATAGTTTGAAAAATCAGTTTTTGCTAAATATTTTTTTGCAATACATTAACTGCAGTTATTACAAATGATAAATCAACATCATCCAGCACTCTTTTGAAATTGTTGTAGCAATCTAATTATATTCTCATTAACTTCCAGTGATTTGCCATTTAGATATCTAGATTTTCAATTTGAATATATAATAGTACTCAGTGCTCTATGATCCTTTACAGCATATAATATAACTGAATTCCATCTTGTTTCTATCTTGGACCAGTTTGTATTAACATATTAGATTACTTTGAATTTCAAATTATTGAGGTTGTAGCAATTGGTGATCAACTAAAATGACCTACAAAATAAAATATAAAAAGTAATTAAAAAATAATTAATTTATTTTTGAGAAAATCAATTAAAGATTACTAGCTATAAGGAATAGACAAAACATGTCTCATTGCAACACCTGTCGCTCTCATTCCTTTTATGAATGTTTGGTGCGTTATCTTGGGACAACATAATGATGTACACAACAATTAATCTAGCTCTTAAAGTGTTTTCCCTCACTTTTTAGACATCTATTTTCTGCTGAGATGAGGCACTGGAAACTACTGATTTTGTAATGTTCCCACTCTTCCTTTGAAAATCTTTATCAATCAAATGCCCTATACTTATATAGCTTTCATTGTTATATGAGCAGGTCCAAATATCTGATGTTATGTTAATGATATTGCATGAATTTCTTGCAGCTGAGTATTATTTGTTTCTTCCCCCACCCTTTGCTATATTAGTTGAATAAATATCTTGAAAATTACCTCTTAATTTGAATATTATATAGTGGACATACGTGATTTATTAATCTCTTGAAATCCAATGTCTTCTACAAAAGTAAATGGCAGATTGTCCCATCTAATTCCCCAATTTTGGAAACAATTTCTGTGCTCTTTATCATTAATTTCCCACAAATCTTTGTTTATCAGTTGTTTCAAACAGTGTAGGCACGAAGGAAATACTTTTAATGAGGGGTCAAAGTTGATGATATGGTGGACATGGATCATCATCACGTAATCTGTGATATAATCTTGTTTTTCTTTTTTTCATTTTTTCTTTTTTAAATTCAGATATTTTTATATTTCAAATATATAATTTTATGTTTCTCTTTCAGGAGTGATATATTGGTTTTGTGCTATTATATTTTGAACCTTTCTTTGGAACACTCTTTCCGATAGTAATGTATTCAAGTAGCACTTTGAAAGTAGTTCACACCTCTCAGGTTTAGCCTCTTCAAAGGAAGTGTAACTTTTTCTCTAAGTAGTTACTACTTAGGATCGGACACTGGAGAAGTGCACATGATAATTATATGCTTAGGATCCAGTCTTCATATATATATATATATATATATATATATATATACATATATATATATATATATATATATATATACATATATATATATATATATATATATACAAAAATCGAAAATATAAATGGAAATTTCATTCTCGGCCGGAGACTCCGTGACCCTCCGACCGGGTAGGTGCTCATTTAGTCGCAGTAACCCCGACTCCACCCTAATATTATTTCTGAAAGGTACATCACTAATATATATATATATATATATATATGCCACTATCTTATCTTTCATATATAACTTCTTATATATATATATATATATATATATATATATATATATATAACTCTTATACTCTCATATATATATATATAAACTTAAATACTTTTATTATAAACCATTACTATAATATTTGTAAGCAATTTCAATTATTTTTATTAATTGTTAGCTTTGCAGATTAGTTTCTGTATGTATGTGTATAATAGTTTTTTTAGTACATAAAAACGATATATGTTATCCCTTCAATCTATAAATATTTCGACATTATTATTATTATTATTGTTATTATTATTATTATTATTATTAATGATATTATTAATGTGTTAGTATTATTATTATTATTAATATTATTATTATTATTAAGTACGTGTGCCCATTTTTAAAAACTAAATCTTTTTGTAGATGTTAAATACAATAATATACAGCTTTCAACATAGGCAAAACCATATTTATTTCTTTTATGCTTTGAAAATATTCAACATTAATTATTGTTTTCTGTACATTAGTAGTTGTTGTTGTATTAGTAGTAGTAGTAGTAGTTGTAGTAGTAGTAGTAGTAGTAGTTGTGTGTAGCGAGAAGTGTAGTAGTAGTAGGGAGAAGGAGAGTATATAATAATCAGTTGATAATGAAAGCAATTTAGAAATTAAGTATTTATCCGTATTAACTCATCTACCAAATTAAAATTGAACGTTTGTCTTTGACACACATTAAAAATAAATACCAAATTTTGGTGAAATTCTTCGTTTATTTTTTCTTTTTAAATGTTTATAGATACATTAATAAAGTTTTTTATTCATCATTAATTTTGAATTACAAGCAGGTAAAGAGGTGATATGCTTTTATATATATATATATATATATATATATATATATATAACATATATATATATATATATATTTACTAATAATATATATATATATATATATATATCATGTATATATATATATTTATAACCATATATATATAGAGTATATATATATATATATATATATATCTTTCTATATATATATATATATATACCACCATATATATATACCTCTTATATAACCAATAGCATAATATAACAACCCATATATACCTCATATATATATATATAATATACCTATATATGAATATACTTTATATATATATATATTATTATAACCAACCAACATATCCTTATACATATATATATATATATATATATCTATATATATATATATATATATTATATATATATATATATAACTCTTAATATATCATTCAAAACTAGAGGAGGTGTAAATATTCACTGAGAGCATTATGGTTGTTAACATTGACTTCTATTTACATTATTATATCACTTTCATAATTAATTCATATATATTTATTAATAACATCAACATCATTTCTGATATCAAATGCTCATTTATTTTCATAAGGAATGCGCTTCCCTTTGAACAAGAAACCAGAGCAACTCCTCTCACTTTAGCCCTAGCAGCTTAGGTCGTCACGGCACTTTCAATGCTGGCAAAACACGTTTTCGACGAGCTGACAAGTGTGGCGGAGTGCAGTGCCGGGTGCGTGCAGAGAGACTCATGGCTGAGTCGCTCAAGTCAAATCGCTGATCAAATGTGGTTTTCATCTTTAACTTCACTTTTCAGCGGTGCTTTGAAAATTATTGAAAAGAAAGGAACAAAGGATTCAGCTGGTTTATAACTATCCAGGTGACTTGAAATAACATCATCTTAAACTCAAGACATAAAAGCACATTCATGGAATGAAAATTTGCTTTAGATTTACCTGAGATTTGTCTATTTACGATTTTGCATACACACACACCTACACACACACACACACACACACCACACATTTTACACAAAATATATATATATATATATTTTTATATACTCTTTCTTTATATATCTCTCTTTCTATTTTATATATATTATATATATATATATATATATATATATATACATATATACCTCTTTCTACTCATATATCTTCATATATATCTCTATATATATATATATTTATATATATATATATATATATATATATATATATGTATACCTTAGCACCATATTATATATACCATATATACCATATATATATACCTTATATATATATATATACTCTCATATGTATCATATGCTCTCATAACCAACATATATATATACCAGCCTATCTCTCATATACTATATATCTTTTATATGTAACACCATATATATATATATAGACCTACAACATTTATATATAAATTTATATATCAATACCAGATACTAATATACATGTATAACTCATATGTAACCTTATATATATATATATATATATACATATATATATATATATATATATATACTATATATATATAACTATACTCGATTATTACTGGTAAATATTTCTAGTCAAACTTTGTGCATACTCGCTCTACTGCGTAAAATAATCAGAAAAAAATCCAAATTTTATGCTTTAAGATTTCAGATACTCTTCTCAAGTTATCTTGCACCCCAAAGGAATAAAGTTCTATAATACTATATATATACTTAACATATATCTCTTTTTATACTTTATGCTCACTTTCTTATATATATCTTATATATACTCTTTACTCTATTAGTAATGGACGATAATGAATCGGAATCTGCAGTACACTGGAATTAGGAATAGGAAGAGAATTTTTGTAGAATCAGAATCGAATTTATTTTGGCATAGTAGATAGAGGGGAATCTACAAATCGAAAGGAATTTGGAAAAATCTTCGTTTTGAAATCATGCATCAAAGAATACATTTTTGGCATCACGATAGCAGAACTTTTGTCCTTTAAAGGATATTATGGAAATACTTATATTCAGACAAACGATATAATCATTATGCTGAATTATTTAAGGCAATAAGGCACTTCTTGAAGATATTTTCTTTTGTTTTACAACTAAACTGATTACCCCAGATTGACCACCTTAAATGGAACGAATTAGGAATATATAAACTCACCGGGGGACGACGGGGAGACTTCGCCTCTCTTCCAAATGTCGGAAGAAGGACGGCAATACATAATAAAATTAACATATATTTTGTGCGAGCATAATAAAAAAAACAAATTTTGGCAACTCTGAAGTTCCTTCTATTGCGGTTTAGCCCCAACACATTTACTGTATGACACTGTAGGGTTCAGAGGCAATTTTTCCGATATCAGTGATCTATTTATGTAACATCCCTAGCACTAAGGAGTAGCTTACGATATACTTATATATACATAACTATATGCTATATATATACATATATATATCTCTTTATATAAATGCATAATAACATATATATATATATATAACATATATAACCCAACTAACTATATATATATATATAACCTTAACTCTTAACATATACTCTTTCATACTCTATATATCTATATATATATATATAGTGAGATTTATAATAACAGACAAAAATCTATAGACTTTTCGAAGAACTTTATTTAAAATAAAAGTTTCATGCATGTTGTAGAAAATATATTATTCAGAAGAAATATTTAAAAATTTTATTTTCTACACATTGGGGGCTCGAAGCCAAGGCAGGAGACAGGGGACTAGTCCACAAGTCGTGTCCACTTATAGAGACCGAGAGGGCTCAAACTCCTACCATCTTTGCGGTTTACCCTATATTATTCCTTCGGTTAAAAAGAATAATTTTTAATTCCCCTTTACATATGGTATTTACTTTAACTAAAGGAATACCATAGAGAGAAGGCTCCTGAAGATGGCAGGAGTCAGAGGTCTCTCGATGCCGGTGGTTGGCTGAGGTGACTTCGTCCAAATTCTCTGTCCCCCGTCAACCGAGGCTTTAAATGGGAAAATAAAAAAATAAATACTATAAATATTTCTTGCCAGACAATGCAAAAATATATATTTTCACACATAATTTTTTTGCATTTATTCATCAAAAAAATATTTAACATTTTTTTTTATTTTCCATTTAGAGAACTCAACAAGCACTAGAAAACAGAGGGGTGGACGAGAGTCCATCCCCAGCGTCCACCGAGGCCGAGACTCCGACTTTGCGGTTTACCCTATACGGTATTCCTTTAGTTAAAAAAGATAATTTTTAATTCCTTTACACTATGGTATTACTTTAGCTAAAGGAATACCATAGAAAACTAAAGATCGCAGAGATCGGGTCTCGACCTGCCGGTGGAGGACAGGGGACGAGTTTCCCACTCTGTCCCCGTCGGCTCGAGCCCCTAAATGGGGAAAAAAAATAAATATTTCCGATAAATAAATACAAAAAAAAAAAAAAAAAAAAAATGATTTTTAGGTTCTACATATATTTATGAAACTTTTATTCTAAATAAAGTTCTTCGAAAAGTCTATAGATTTTTGTGTTATTATGCAACTTTACCTTAAAACCTTTATATCTAATATATATATATATATATAACTATATATATGCTATATATATATATATATATTTGTTTTTATATATATTTATATATATATATATATATATATATATATATATATATATATATATATATATACATACATTTGAACATATATATACATTTATAACCATACCGATATGTTTTTTGTTTGGCTGAATTTACAATGTATTGTTAAGTTATGGATCGGACTCCGCTTAAAATCATGTACTATGAACATGCTTAATTAAAGTTACAGAATCTTTTCTTGAACTTCTAAAAAGTGTTTTGCAAAGGATAGAGCATGAAGAAACATTAAATAAATCTTTAAATGAGATATCAGTCTTGGTTTAAAAAGGAGTGCGTGGCTCGCTTAAATTCTAAAATTGTTTTCAAAGGCGATTAATATATTCCAAAGTATTGAAAGTGCAGAAGACCTATAAGAGCGCTCTAGAGAGAGAGATAGAGAGAGAGAGAGAGAGAGAGAGAGAGAGAGAGAGAGAGAGAGAGAGAGATCAATTTTATTCCCCATGTTTTCAAATCTAATTTTCCTCATACCCAATTTCGTGGGTAGGTGAAGCCTTTTATATAAGACTTTTTATTCAACTTGGTACGATGGGTCACAAATCTTTAAAAAGAAAACAAATAATTTGTTAGTTTTACTGACTCACACATAAAACAAAATTTTGTGAATGTGTAGTATTATTTTCCGTTATATATATATATATATATATATATATATATATATATATATATATATATTATATATATATATATATAACTATAATATATATATATATATATATATATGCTCACATACATATATATATATAACTCTTAACTTTCTTCAACTATTCTAACTTTTAATATATAACCAATATATATATATATATATATATATACATATATATATATATATAACATACTATATTTTTAAAAAAAAAAAAACATATAGATATATAGATATATATATATATATATATATATATATATATATATATATATATATATATATATATATATATATATATATATATATATATATATATATATATATGAAGGTATTTTGAAGATACTACGTCAATAATCTCGAAAGTATTTATTCTGAAGAAATTCTGGTACATTTATTTCCAATTCCTTAAAATACAAATAAAAATAAAAATAAAAATAAAACATTATTTTGGGTGGTGTTATGTTTTGGGTTGAGATATGAAAAGATATGTTTGACCTAACCAGATCTAGCCCCAATATATATAGAGGTAAAATATCACTTCCCCGAAAATGAAATCTCTGGTTTCTTTCCTGTCATGAATGGGTTGCATGGAAAACGGACCCCAAACAATTTACCTTATTTATAAAGCTTATAGCTTGGTTAATATTTATATCTCAATTGGTTATATATGCCGTTAGTTTTAGATCTGGTTAGGTCGAGGTTTGTTATTTTTTCTCTTCCATAACGGGCAAAAACCTTATTTCATCTTGAAAACTAAATTATGCTAAACCCACCCGAATTATATATATATATATATATAATATATATATATATAACATATTATATATATTTATATATATGTATATATATATATATAATATATATATATATATATATATATATATATATATATCTTTCTAAGCCATTCTGTTACTCTTGATAACCCAATAACAATAATAAGCTTCCCAATAATTTTTACATATATATACACTATTATACATATATACCACTTCTTGTATATATATCTATATTGCACAATATTTTATATATATAGATATCATATATTTTGCTCTGCACATCCGAATATATATATATATACTATATATATATCCAATGGTGAGCTGCCAAAATTTTAACAACCTGTTCTTTGCTTAGTCAAAAAAGTTAACTGCCGGTTGGTTTTCATGTTTAATCATATAAACAAAAGAATTAACTACTAGTTCATTTTGCTAAAAAAAAAGTTAACTACTAGTTGTCGCAAACCGTTGCGAACTGACTCTAGCTCACCAGTCCATATATCCTCTGATGGGAAGGGCCAAAAGCCCGCGTGAAACCCACCAAAGTTTGGAAGTCGAAGTCAGAAACCATCCACGGCTTTTAAAAGTGTTTTTAAGCCAATGGAGACGATGTAATTAGAAGTAGGAAGTTTGTACCAGACTTTACCAGTGGATTACATGAAAGAATGAGCATGGCTGTTTATTCAAGGGTCAAAAACCTGGACAAAGAAACTTTTTGGAAGCTTATTTTAGTGAAAATATAATATGACACTTCCAAAAAGATAACAAGGATAGGAAATACGAAGAAATTTCAAAAATCGGATTTCCAAAACAGGATGCAAACTCAGTGGCACAGGTTTTGAGGATCATCGGAGGGATATCGTCAGGATTAGAGGTGAAACCAGTTTTTTAAAAGAATTTAAAAAAACAAAACAAAACAAAAGAAGCATGTCTTTTGCAAAATTAATTAGTCAAATATCACTATATTTTTCATTAAAATCATATGTCATTCTTATAACTTGTCTCTTTCATCTTATCAATCTGGGGCAGTAATCTTAATTGCTATTGTTATTGTCAATATTTTTGCCTAAAGCTATTGTCCAAACTGTTTTAATCCCAACATAAATTCATTACAATTTTCTTCTCTTATTCTTAAACTGGGGTAACCTTTTATATGTACTTCTTTCGACTAGTGTTCCTATTTTTAAATACTTTACTACTCCTTGACGGTTTAGAAGAAACAATCTTCTTTTTATCTCCCTAACTCTGAAGTTTATGACATCCTTAACAATCGTCTTCTATTAGGTCTATTTCTCTTTTTAAAACTATTTCTAGTTCAATAATAACAAATTGTAAATAAAATATATTTAAATTTTGTTTTACTGTGTTGGTTGCCAAATTACAACTTAATAAAAAGAAAATATTCGAAAATATTAGGAATTGAAAGCTAAGGTAGGAGTTTTCTCCTTGCATTCAAATCTTAAGGAGAGAATTTTATTTTAAGTAATAATTAATATATAAAAACGTTATAACATAATTATTGAAAAAGTTAAATATTTTATTATTATCCTTCTCGTATAAAAAATATTGTATCTATAATGACGAACTGAAAAACCGTACCCAAATGCGCAGGCATCAGGTTAGCATCATGCAGTGAAGAACATTATTTAAAACGCTGTACAAATGAAAACAAAAATAAATTGGCGAAAGCTTTATGGAAATCTTCATAAAAAAAAGATTTCACACAAATTTTAAGTAGCAGTAGAGAGCAGGAGCAAGAACTAGACTAGTTTTACTACTAAATACCTTCAGAAGTCTATAGAATAGTAATAATAATTATAATAAATATTGATTGTAATAATTGTATATTTAATTAATATAATATTTCATATATATATATTATATATATATATTTATATATAAATATATATATAATAAAATATTATATATATATATATATATATATATATATATATATATATATATATATATATATATATATATATATATATATATATATATATATATATATATATATATATATATATATATATATATATATATAAATTTATATATATATATATATATATATATATATATATATATATATATATATATATATATATATATATATATATATATATATTTGTGTAGTCAGGTGAGTTCGAGGATAATGTGGGTAAAAGTGAAATTTGGGGGGGAAATGTGGGTTTTTATATGTGCATATGCACCAGTGAATGGAGCGAGGGAGGAGGAGAGAGAAAGATTTTGGAGTGAGTTGAGTGAGTGTTGGGAAAGTTTTGGGGTAAATGATAAAATTTGTCTATTGGGAGATTTGAATGCAGGAGTGGGAAGGGAGGGGGTGGGAAGAATAATAGGACCATTTGGGGTAGGGGAGAGGAATGTTAATGGAGAAAGTCTGTTAGAGTTGTGTGTTGAAAGAAGAATGATAGTGGGGAATACTTGGTTCAAAAAAAGTGAGAATCATAAGTATACATGGAAGAGTGAGATAACGGGGGGAGGGCGGTACTGGATTATGTGTGTGTAAATGGGAAGGATAGAGGCAGATTGTTAGATGTAAATGTATTTAGAGGGGCGGGGAGGGGGATATCGGATCACTATTTGGTGGTTGCTAGGATAAGGGTGGGAGGAGAGGTGATGGTTAGGGAAAGGGGAGAAAAGAGGAGAGTAGAAGTGATAAAGGTGGAAAAATTGGAGGAGACAGTGTGTAAGAGGGAGTTTAGGAGAGGTATGGAGGATAGGTGGAGAAACGTGAGAGGGACGGGAATTGGGGAGGTGGAGGGGGAGTGGATGAGATTTAAAGAGGCAGTATGTGAAGAGGCTAGAAGGGTATGTGGAGTAAAAAGGGTGGGTGTAAGCAGAAGGAAAGGGAGTGAATGGTGGAATGAGGAGGTGAAGGAGGTGGTGAAAAGGAAAAAGGAGGCTTATGTGAAATGGTTGGGAAGTAGGAGGAGAGAGGAAAGCTGGGAGGAATATAGAAGGGTTAGAGTGGAAGCAAAGAGGGCGGTGGAGAGGACGAAGAGAAGAGCAAAAGATGAGTGGTGTAGAAAAGTGACGGAAAATTTTGAATCGGGAAGTAAGATGTTCTGGAAAGAAGTAAATAAAAAAGGAAGAAGAAGGAGGGGTTGGGGGAGAGGATTAAGGGAGGAGATGGGGAGTGGATAGGAGGAGAGGATAGGGTGAGGAAGAGGTGGGGGGAGTATTTTAGTGGATTATTGAATGAAGTGGGAGGGAGAGGGGAGGAAGATTTGCAAGAGTAGGTTGGGGAATGAATGGGGAGGGAGGAGGATGAAACACAAATGGAGGAAATTATTTTAGGGGTCTAGTTGTTTTGAAAAAGAAGTCCAGTGGTCTGGATGGTGTGGAGAATGGAAATGTTGCAGAAGGGAGGTATAGGGGTGGAGGAATGGCTGTATAGGTTATATAATGTATGTTGGAGGAGTGGTGAGGTACCACAGGATTGGGAGGATGGTTGTTTGGTTCCCCTGTATAAGGGGAAAGGGGATAGGATGGAATGTGGGAATTATAGAGGTATATGTCTTTTAAGTGTGGTAGGGAAAGTGTATGGGAGAATACTGATTGAGAGAGTGAGAGGTTTAACGGAGGGGAGAATGGGGGAAGAACAAGGAGGATTTAGGGAGGGAAGAGGGTGTGTGGACCAAGTGTTTACACTAAAGATGCTTGTGGAGAAAAGTATAGAGAGGAAAGGGAAAGTGTATGGGTGTTTCTTAGATTTAGAGAAAGCATATGATAGAGTGAAGAGGGGTGAATTGTGGAGGGTGTTGGAGGAAAATGGAGTGGGGGTAAATTAGGTAAAGGTATTAGGGCCTTTTATAGGAATAGTAGAATGTGTGTGAGAGTGTTAGGAGGGGAGAGTGAGATGTTTGGGGTGGTGAGAGGATTGAGGCAGGGGTGTGTAATGTCGCCGTGGCTATTCAATTTGTTCATGGAGAGTGTTTGCAGAGGAATGGTGAGGGAGGGGAGGGGGGTGGAATTGATGAATGGGAATGATAGAAGGGAAGTGAACATGATATTGTTTGCGGACGATACTGCCCTAGTGGCGAAGAACGCGGAAGGGCTGAAGTATTTGGTGAGGGAGTTTGAGAGAATGTGTGGACAAAAGGGGCTTAAAATAAATCCAGGTAAGAGTAAAGTGTTAGTGTTTGAGGAGGAGGAAAGAGAGGAGGGGGAGGGGTCAGAGGTTAGAGTAGGGGGTGTAGTATTGGAAGAAGTAAAGATTTTTAGATATTTAGGGATGGATTTGGGTAAGGGGGGAGGGATGAAGGAGGAGATAGAACATAGAGTAGGAGAAGGAATGAGAGCTTTGAGTGGTCTGAGAGAATTATGGAAAGGGGGGGATTCAGAAAGTTAAGAAAAGTATGTTTGAAAAAATTTGTGTACCAGCGGTATTGTATGGGTGTGAAACGTGGGGGTTGAATGCCAGGTCCAGGAAGAAGTTGGAAGTATTTGAGATGAAGGGGTTGAGAGCGGTTTGTGGGGTTAGCAGAAGGGAGAGGATTAGGAATAGGGTGGTGAGGGAGAGATGTGATTGGAGGAATGGG
>JABUQX010145170.1:0-7500 GCA_015478945.1 Trachelipus rathkii | reverse complement strand
ATATATATATATATATATATATATATATATATATATATATATATATAAAATAATATATATATATATATATATATATATATATATATATATATATATATATATATATATATAGAGAGAGAGAGAGAGAGAAGAGAGAGAGAAACGAAAACAATATTGTGCATATTTACCTGAATTCAAATCGGTTTCTGATGATAGAGAATCATTTTTTTCAAATAAGGTTTTCATCGTTTGACTCTTGATGAAGAGAAGAATTTTCATTTTCCTTTTTTGGAGAAAGTATCTTTTGAAAATTGGATACGGTAATAGAGGGTAAATTTTTGGTTTCAGATTTCTCATATTGCTTATCTTCTTGGGGCGTCGATTCGCTTTTCGTGAGTTTCGCTACTTTGGGTTTAGGAGTTTTAATCGAAGGTTTCTTGTTAGCCGTTTTCCTTGGTTCTTGTTTCGCCTTCTGTCTGTCATCAAGGTTTCTTCTGACTTTTTTAACTTCAACGGTTTCATGAATTTCGATTATCTTTTCTTCGACGATATATTCCTTAACAGGAGGTGCTTTTCTGGAAGGCGATGACACGACGATAAATTTAGGGAGTCTTACTTTTTCTGTCGCACACTCAGGAGACGACTTTGATTCAAAAGATTCTCTGGTATTTTCGAAAGCTCTTTTACGAGCCTCCTGAAGGCGGCTTCCGAGTTTCTTCAAATCAGGATCTCCTTGGGAATCCATTGATAATTCACAAAAAAAAAATGTAATCACTTTTATAAATCCAATAATTCGTACCAATTAAAACATATATCTATATATTTATAGGTAATTACGTTACTTCTGTAGACATTATATCACTCCTATCACATCATATTATTTAAAACAAATTATTACAAATAACAGTACAAAATTATTCGCTCTTATCGTTATTTTGCACCCACTTAAGTCTTAATGGACCTCCTGTAAAGACACCACATAAAATTACATTACTATAGGCGCTAACAAAGTGCACTCTGCATATGAAATGACGACGAACGCCATGAGCCACTTTTGAAGCTCGCTCAAGACTATTTTCACGAGCGACGTTTGATATGAAAGAAATGTAATTCAACCCGTTTACGACCGCTATATTCTTTTTTATTTTATTATTTTTTTTAAATAAAAAGGAATGTTTTCTCCCTTGTTTATTTGTTTCAAAAACAATTTCATTCCGCAAATTTAGGATTTTATTTCGACTAGATTAGAAAGGGACTATTTCAAATATTTTTTTTATGATCAATTATTTTACAGGAAACTACTTGTTATAAAATTTCATATTAAATACGAACACATACAGCACACACACACACAATATATATATATATATATATATATATATATATATATATATATATATTATTATTACATATTATTATTATTATATTATTATTGATATATTATATATATATACATATATTATTATATTAGTTATTATTATTATTATTATATATAAATATTATTATTATTATTATTATTATTATTACCCATATATATTATTATGATATATTATATTATATGTTATTATTATTATTATTATTATATATATATATATATGAAGATTATTATTATTATATATATATATTATTATTATATATATATTATTATTATTATTATATATATATTATTATTACATATATTATATTATTATTATTATTATTATTATTACAACCGCTATACATATTACATACATATTGTTAGGTCTAGGAAAGAGCAGTTATACAGCAGTATATATATATGTTATAGGTAGCATATATATATATATATATATATATATATATATATATATATATATGGTGACTTAAAAATGATGGTACACAATGCAAGGATGACACGTATACACTAGTAGAAGCCAAAAAAAAAAAAAATCAGTAAACATGGGCTAGCAAATGAATCGTGTGCTAGATATGCGCGAATACTATGTTACGATCTGCCACTGACCTATATGTAATATAGTCATACTATTCATTTCCTTTCCACTCTGCATACCTGTACATTAAATGCCATAGAGCACAGATAGTGCCTGTGTAGCGACAAATAACCTCACTAGGAATTGTTTTTAATAAATATACGGAATGACAGTTTAACTGATCTTAACAATCAAAATGTTTTGGTGTTTAAAATGCTTGCCGTGCATCTGTACGTAACATTTTAACTATTCCCTGTATCGAGTTTCGAATCCTTTCAAATACTCGAGGGTCATTTCTTAATTGTCTTTCAAACATCTGCAATTTGGGTTTGGAAATTTACAACTGTGTTAACGGGAGAGCTGTACACTTCATTTTCAGATGACCCAGATACAAAAATTCAAAGGTCTTAAGTCAGATGGCCTGGGAGGCCAAGAAGTAGGTTCACTTCGATTTCTCCATCGTTGGCCATACTTTCGAAGTAGATACCATCTTAAAGGTACATGAAATATGCAGTAGGGTCACGATACACCAGAGATAGGTTAAAAAATAAATAAAATATCCGCTACTGTCTCTTTTATTATTAACCGATCTAAGTTTTAACAAACAAAATGAATATATCATTGTATAGATATTGATTACATTTTACCGCATTACCTAGTGAATCTGACATCTTTTCCTATGATGTTTATATTTGTTTGTTTAAAATTATTATAGTTGAAAATTGCAGACACCAAAAGGAAATAGGTAAGCTAGCTTTTTAACATATTGTGATGAATCATGGGTCTGAGTCAAGAGCCATTTTGCCCATCTCTAATATGCAGATGTACCATCGTGCACACCATTCACACGTATAGCAGAATCAGCCCATTTGAAGACCTACTTAGATCTTTTTGCTTTTCCTATGGTGAAAGTTTCATCCATACATTTTGCACCATCATTTTTGAATATATATATATATATATATATATATATATATATATATATATATATATCAATATATATAGTATATATATATATATATATGGGTTTTTTAATATGCTAAAATATACTTATATATATCATATATATATAGGCTATTATATATATATATATATATATATATTATACACGAACTCTCGCACATTACTGAAGAATTGGAACAAAATATGTGTGCATGAAAATAGACGAATTTGCATTCTGTTCGCTGCAGAATATAAATTATATTTTATACGATCTTTTCCGTCTGGAATTTTTATTACTTTTGAAGCTTTTGTTTTTTTACACTGTTAAAAGAACTAAAAATGGGTCGGAATAACAACGGTTGAATCGAGTCGACAATTTATTTCCTTTTAAAAATAACGGTGAGTAGCTCTCCGCAGGTGTTTATATACTCTTTAAAAAAAGTAACCATTGATGATTTGGTACTTTGGTTCTTTGTAATATAAAAAATAAACCCAAACGGGAGAAGGTTATTATTTTGATAAAGGTCTCGGTATAAAATTTTTATGTAGATGAATATTGTTATTATCGTTCGTTTGACTCCATATAATAATAATAATAATAATAATAATAATAATAATAATAATAATAATAATAATAATAATAATAATAATAATAATAATAATAATAATAATAATAATAATAAAATAATAATAATAATAATAATAATAATAATAATAATAATAATAATAATAATAATAATAATAATAATAATAATAATAATAATAATAATAATAATAATAATAATAATAACAATAATAATAATCATAATAATAATAATAATAATAATAATAATAATAATAATAATAATAATAATAATAATAATAATAATAATAATAATAATAATAATTATAATTATAATTATAATTATAATTATAATTATAATTATAATTATAATTATAATTATAATTATAATTATAATAACAATAATAATAACAATAAAAATAACAATGCTAATACTAATCCTAATCCTAATCCTAATCCTAATACTAATACTGATAATGATAATGATAATGATAATGATAATGATAATGATAATGATAATGATAATGATAATGATAATGATAATAATAATAATTGATAAGTTTTGTGTCTGTCTCTTTTCCTAGATTGTGAGAGTTCCTTCTCCTTTCTTCTTTCCAATGATGTATGTGATGTGAGAACAGTGGAAGAAGAAGTAGCGAAGACGATGGACGAATGTGGTTTCCTTTAAGTACCTTGTCGACCAAGTCGGCAGTAGAAACAAACCCAATGTTTCGTTGTTATTTATATTATTTATTATTTATTTTACAGTAACTAGTTTTGTATTATTTTGTATTGTGTAGAGATGGACTTTTGGTCTCTCGTAGTAAAGTAAAAGTGCAGTGTAGTGTCAATAAAGTGTTTGTGGTTACCCTGGTTGTAAAGACATTCCCGTTGGTAGCATACTCGTGAGTACCCCTGTAGTTTTAGGTGCACCTTTTGGATACTGGGAAATATTTGGAAAGTGAGTGGCTACCTCGTATTGTAAACAACTGTAAAAAAGTGACTGTATATGGTACCACAAATAACTAGTAATTGTATTTACAATAAGTATCTTGTGTATACTTAAGTATAAAGAGAAAGTTTTATTATTCTTCTCATACCAAATTTACTGCAAGTTGAACAACAAGGAATTATCAGGTGAGTTACCTTTTGTGTATGTGTTTGTTACCACTGTATTTTTCTCAGTGGTAGCAGAGCGTAGTTACGCTTCTGCTCTGGTAGTGTTGTGTGTGTAGTGGTGCAACGAGAAGGTAGTGTGTTCCTTGTTGTTTGGGTTTGTTTTGTTGAGGTGTGTGTAGTGGTTGTAGTGGTAAAAGATGGGAAAGGAAGATGAAGGTAGTGGTACTGGTGGTGAAAGGAAGGTGGAAGTGGTTGTAGAGAAGAGGGTGCGTAGAGCATGTCCGGAGTTTAAAGGTGATTTAAATGCAGATGAGTATGATGTGTGGAAGAGTAAGGTTAAGTTGTGGTTTAAAATTTGTGGTGACGAATTTGAACAACCAGCAGGTGAGATTTTGTTTGGTTTGTGTGCAAAGGCTTATGAGTGTGTGTGGATGGTGGATTGGGAGTCGTTAGGTAAAAAGGAAGGCGTGGATGAAATATTACGAAGGTTGGACGAACGGTATGCGAAAGAAAAGCAAAGGGATAGGTACGATAAGTTATGTGAATATTTCTATATTAAAAGGAAGGATGGTGAATCTATGAGAGAGTATGCGAATCGGTATGAGGTGATTGAGAGGAGGTGTAAGATTGTTGGTAAAGTGGATTTGGGTGAAGACATGAAATGTGTTCATCTACTTGAGGGACAAATGTGAGTGAGAATCAAAGACAAATGGTGTATGTAATGTGGGCAAGGATGAAGTATGTTCCGGCACGTTTCTGTGATGCTCACAATATATGTGAAGGTTTTGGTAGAAAAGGTGAAAACAGAGAACAGAAGTGATGTAGCTGAGAGTTGTGAGAAGAGTTGGTATTCAAGTCAACGTGTGTCTGGGCTCAGAAGTGAAGAATGGGTTAATGGTCAGTTTTTGAATGTGAAAGACAAGAATGGTGTAGTGAGTGAATGTAATATTTGTAGGTCAAAATTTCATTATGCGTATAAATGTCCGTCAAGAGGTAGAGGTAGAGGCGTTTATGGTGGTGATAGTAGGGGAAGAGGTTATGGTAGTGTTGTTGGTGTTGGTAGAGGTAGTGGTAGAGTAGTGGAAAATGTAGAAAGTAGTGCAACAGGTGGTAGTAATAATGTTGTGGATGATATGATTTTCTATGGTGAAATAGTAAGGAGAAATAGTGAAGAAAGTGTGTGGAGAAGAAAGAGGTGTGACTTATGTAGATCCGATAAACATTTGTGGAGAGATTGTGATGTATATGACGATTATAGTGAGGTGTGTGGTAAGAAGAAAGGAGGTACAAGTGAGGTGAATAAGGGTACAGTAGAGAGTAATAGGGTAAGTAAAGGTGGTAGTGTTGGAAGACAAGTAGGTACCAGTGGGGTGAATAAGGTAGAAGTAGGGAGTAATGTAGTAAGTAGTAAAAGTTGTAGCGTTGGTAGACAAGTAGTGGATAGTCCAGGTGATGGTTACAGATATGGTGGTATGGGAAGAGGTAAGAGTGTTTATAAGAGTTGTGGTGATGAGTTTTTAGATAGTATGGGTGCGTTTTTGGGTAGAAATCTTGTTATCGATAGTGGTAGTGATAGTAACACTGATAATGAACAAAGGGTGTGTCATACGTTGTGCGAAGCGAAAGAGGAGCATGAAAAGAAGACTGTGAAGAAAGAGGTGAGTGTACATCGTAGCGTCTGTAGTAAGGAGGATGTAAAAGTAGACAGAGAAAGTGAGGTGAGTGTTGTGGATGGGGAAGTGAAGTGTAGTGATTCAGAAGTAGCAGAAGTAGTGAAACAGTGTACAGAAGTGAGTGTAGAAAAAGGTGGGGTGAGAGCAAAAGTTAAGAAGGTAAAAGAGGCAAAGAAAAGTAAGAAGGTTGAGCGTAGTGCTAAAGTAAAAGAGTGGATGAGACGTAGGAAGGGTGAAAGATATTGTGCGTGGATGGAGAGAGTTGAAGAGTACCTGTCTAGTGATGAGAGTGAAGGGGAAGTGTTAGAAAGTGGTAGGAGTTTATTGATGAGATATGGGTATTATCGGGATTCCGATTTGTCTGATCCAGAGTGAAGTAGGAGTAGTAGTAAGTAGTAGTAGTAGTAGTATTGGTTGTGGGGTTGTGGTAGTAGTAGTAGTAGTAGTAGTAATAGTCGTAGTGGTGATAGTAGTGTAGAGAGAATGTGAAGTAAAGTATGTGAGTGATAAGTGGTTGTGGTATAGTGTTGTGGTGTGTGTTTTATTTTGTGCAGTGTAATGTGGTAGGTGTCTGTTTTGTACAAGCAAGTGAAAGGCGGGGAGAGAACGATATAAGATTGATAAGTTTTGTGTCTGTCTCTTTTCCTAGATTGTGAGAGTTCCTTCTCCTTTCTTCTTTCCAATGATGTATGTGATGTGAGAACAGTGGAAGAAGAAGTAGCGAAGACGATGGACGAATGTGGTTTCCTTTAAGTACCTTGTCGACCAAGTCGGCAGTAGAAACAAACCCAATGTTTCGTTGTTATTTATATTATTTATTATTTATTTTACAGTAACTAGTTTTGTATTATTTTGTATTGTGTAGAGATGGACTTTTGGTCTCTCGTAGTAAAGTAAAAGTGCAGTGTAGTGTCAATAAAGTGTTTGTGGTTACCCTGGTTGTAAAGACATTCCCGTTGGTAGCATACTCGTGAGTACCCCTGTAGTTTTAGGTGCACCTTTTGGATACTGGGAAATATTTGGAAAGTGAGTCTATCTCGTATTGTAAACAACTGTAAAAACGTGACTGTATATGGTACCACAAATAACTAGTAATTGTATTTACAATAAGTATCTTGTGTATACTTAAGTATAAAGAGAAAGTTTTATTATTCTTCTCATACCAAATTTACTGCAAGTTGAACAACAAGGAAACATCGGGTGAGTTACCTTTTGTGTATGTGTTTGTTACCACTGTATTTTTCTCAATAATAATAATAATAATAATAATAATACA
>JABUQX010145169.1:22500-32452 GCA_015478945.1 Trachelipus rathkii | reverse complement strand
ATATATATAGAAATAAATATATATATATATATATATATATATATATATATATATATATATATATATATATATATATATATATACTAGTCAAAAATAACGCACCACTTGAGTAAATGTCACTCGAAGGAACGGGAAGGCCCCTAACCCCATGAAACCCCGCACCAATACAGACAACAGCATCAGTGTAACTATGTAACCACCCCGCAGAGAATTCGCTGCAGTATTGGGGCCGTCACCGCGATAAATTTAGGAAAACATAAACCACGTAACTAGACCTGGGAGAGGTGGGGGTAGGTTATGTCGGGGTATAATCGAGCGAGGGATCATTCACGTACGAAGCGACTCCGATAAAAATGGAGAGAATAGTGCGTCAACTGTCAAGAGATCAGTGCGTGCAGATAACAATACTCCACGCCGAAGGACACTGGTACCTGGTACTTTGTCGACGGTTCGGTGTAGCCCACACAACGATTGCACGGGTGGTCCAACCGGGAATCCGCTGACACATGATCACCGGCGAGGACAAGGAAGGCCCAGGGCCACGACACCAGTGAAAGACCAATTTATACGTCTGCGTGCATTACGAGAGCGCCACACAACGGCACGACATCTGCAGATACAGCTGGCGGAGGTACATGCTACAGGGTGGGTGACTATACAGTGCGTCGACTCCTTGTGGAACATAATTACATCGAAAGGCGCGACTGGCATTTGCCCGAAAACACATCCATTGGACGGTCGACGATTGGGCAAAGGTGCTCTTTACGGACGAGTCGAGAGTGTCTCTGTACTCCTCGGACAGGCGTGCTAGAGTATACCGACGACCGACGGAGAGGTTTGCTCAATGCAGTGTGCTGCAGGTGCCGCTGCTTGGAGGTGGGTCTGGGAAACTTCTCTTTATTGGGTCCTACGGAGTTGCACATCTCCGATGGAGGTAATTTTACAGCCGTAAGGTATATCACATACATTTTCGAATCATATGTCGTGCCATATGCCCCCTACATTAGTGACTCTTTCTTCCTAACGCATGACAATACAAGACCACACAAAGCTCAATGTGTGAACGACTAACTTAGATGGTCTCAATTACGGCGTTGGAGTGCCCAGCATATAGTCCGGATCTCAACCCAATCGAACATTTGTGGGATATCCTGAAACGTCGGATCCGACAGGTGCAACCCCCTCCACGGACCCTCCTGGACTTGCGGCACGCACTGCACGACGTATGGGATCAAATCACTGTTCAGGACATTCGCCTCACTCATCGAGAGCATGCCAGGACGGTGTCAGGCAGTCATCCATGCCAGAGGGGGTCATACACGGTACTGAGATAGGACCCTAACACCCCCGCGGCCTTCTGCCGTTGGTACCAACATTGTGTATTTGCAGCGCCGAACTCCGAACCCTACTGCGAAACCATTTGGCTGCACCTTGTCCTCACAATCTATCAACCTACGGTTGTGGGGAGGAATCCACCATGTTATTGTCATTGTCCAATAAAGTGTCTTCGCGTTCTTCAATCTTTTCTAGCCCTCCTTCGCCACTTACTACCTTATGGTGCGTTAATTCTTTGACGAGTAGTATATATATATATATATATATATATATATATATATATATATATATATATATATATATATATATATATATATATATATATATTATAAAAGTTATTTTAGCTTACCCGGGTGGTCAATTGGCCATCAACATTCAAAGAAAGTCGAAAAAAAATGTAACGGACTAAGAAGTAACGGAGGAAAAAATAACGGAAGTTATTCGGTGCGTTGCATGAAAGGAAAAGTAATGAGTCCATCACTCCGTTACTCAAAAAGCTAGTTCCGTTAGTAACGGAGTAATGGAGTAACGGATCATGCCTAATTTCTTATATATATATATATATATATATATATATATATATATATATATTATTGTTACAGTTATATATTATTATTATTATATATATATATATGATACATATATTATTATTATTATATATATATAGTATATATATATACATTATGTTTATAGTATATGTTTTCAATCATAATTTTTGTTAAAAAATAAGTCTTATTACGATTTGAGCTTTCTATATATATTATTATTATTATATATATATATATATATATATATTATTATATATTATTATATATATTATTGCTATATTATTATTATATATATTATTGTTATTATATTATTATTATATATATATATATTATTATATTATTATTATTATATATTATTATATTAGTTATATATATATATATATAAATATATATATATATATTATTATATATATATATTATTATTATTATATAATCTATATATATATATATATATATATATATATATATATATATATATATATATATATATATATATATATATATATATATATATATATATATATAATATAGAAATAAAGTCAAAATTTGACTGTTTGCGGATGCGGGATGCGGATGCGGATCTTAAAGAGATGAGAATGCGGATGCGGATCTTAAAGTAGATGAGGATGCGGATACGGATGCGTGTGGATGTTTACTCTTTGATGTTTGAATTAAAAATTATATATATTATGTATATATATATATATATATATATATATATGTTATATATATATATATATATATATATATATATATATATATATATATATATATATATATATATATATATATATATATATAAAGGGGAATCTGCTTAGAATAATGAATATGGAGTGCTTTTGTAACTGATGAAATGGATGTGAGGGGAGTGTGGAAAGAACACTTCGAGAATCTGTATAATATTAACAGTAATGAAGAGGTGATAGTGAATGTGTGTGTGGGTTTGATGGTGCAAGAAGGAATAGGTATTTTGGGGATGAGGTTATTAGTAAGGAGGAGGTAATGTAATGGGTAGAGTGAAAAAGTTGAGGAAATGGTAAATCTGCAGGTATAGATGAAATTACTGGTGAAATGATCAAGAACGGAGGCGAGATGGTGATTGATTGGATTTGGAAGTTGTGCAATAAAGCGTTTATGGAGGGTATAGTTCCAAGGGATTGGAGGAGAGCAGTAATAGTACCCTTTATATAAGGATAAGGGATTGGAAGAGAGAATAGTAGAAATTATAGGGAAATACAGTTTTCTTCACATGTTGAAGCAAAGGCAACTATGCTGGTATTTTTGTCGAAAGAGTACGTCGAGACTGAGGAATTGATTGGTGAAGAACAAGGTGTTTAGAGTGGTAGAGGATGTGTGGATCAAATCTTTACACTATAAATAAATGATTGAGAAAATGAGGGAGGTGAAGAATAAATTGTATTTAGTTATGGATTTGCAACAGGCGTGTGATAGAGTTAATAGGGAAGTGTTATGGCAGGTGTTATATGGTGTTGGTGGTAGATTTCTGAATGGAATCAAAAGTATAAATGACGATAGTGAAGTGTGTAAGAATAAATGGTATCAAAAGTGATTGGTTTATTAATAGCGGAGGAAGACAGGGTTGTGTTATGTTCCTTGGTTATTTAATTTGTATATGGATGGGGGTTATGAAAGAATTCGAGGGGATTGGCAGAAACAAAAGTTAGAACAAGTGGAGAATTTGATATATGGAGGTGCCTCACCCATTATATGTGGATTGATTGGTTCTGTGTGGCGAATCTGAAGGAGAGTTTGAGAGGATTGTAGAGAGATTTGGCAGGATAAAAGGAGGAGCTTGAAAGTAAACGTAGATAAGAGTGTTTATATTGTGAGTGAGACAGTCCTCAGTGTGAAGTTATGTTAGATGGTGGTGAGCAGCTGGAGCAAGTGTCTGAGTTTAAATATTTAGGGTATGTGTTGATGAGAAGGGAACTGATGATGGCAGAGTGTAGTAGGAAAGTTGTGAATGGCAGGAATGGCAGTAATTAAATCGTTGGTGAATGTCAAGGGACTAAGTTGAGTGCGCTAGAGTCTCACATGAGGGTATGTTGTTACCTGTGTTATTGTATGGTAAAGTGGGAGACTCAGCAGGTTTGAATAATAAGTATAGATCTATTCAATGTGTGTTCAGATGACAATCTTAGGGCCAAAAAGTGAGGAAGAATCAATGTAAAATGAGGAAATGAACCCATTAGAGAGATGTGTAGCAAAGAAAGAAGTAAGTTTAGAACAAAACGAAAGTATGTTGAGATTTGGGTTTGTCATGTGGAAAGATGAATGAAAGTCGGTTGCTAAGCGGATGTATAGTGGAGAGTGTGTTGGGAACCGAACGGCTGGGACCGAAGAGAGAGTGGATTGAGTCGGTGAACGTGAATGTCTGAAGGAGAGAAATGTGAGTTTGGCAGAGCGGGAGAACAAAGGTAAATGATAGGGGAGAGAAATGGCGGTTTTTGTATGGGGCATGGTTGTGGCCCACCTGGGCCAGTGGATGAACCTTACATTGACGATTTATGTTATAGTGAGGGTCCGTCGCGGTCCCATGATGCTCTAGGGTGGATTTTCTGTCTGTAACGAGTCCTCACTAATTAATGGTACAGAGGTGGGCGGTAAGGCTGGGCTTTCTTTTCATCTTCGTCATGTTCTCCTACTGCTTTCTTTTCCGATGCGATGCTTGTAGCGCACCTTACCCCAAATCTTAGGGAAAGAAAGAAGAAGGAAGAAAGAAGAAAGAATTATATATATATATATTATTATTATTATTATTATATATTATTATTATTATTATATATATATATATATATATTATACATATATATATATATATATATATAGTATATATATATATATATATATATATATTATTATTATATATAAATATAAATATATATATATATATATATATATATATATATATATATATTATATATATATATATATATATATATATATATATATATATATATATATATACATATATATACATATATATATATATATATATATATTTCACAGCTGTCATCCCACCTCACGGGCAGAGCCCTCATTCATGAGGTTGCACACTTCAGATATTCATCAACTAACGCAAACTACGCAGATGAGCACAGACGCAGGCTTTAAAGTGAGAGATTAAATTCAGCAGGAAACACAGAAGATGGAAGAGAATTCTACAGAACAGAGGTGCAGGAAAGAAGGAAACCGCAGCGAACCAGCCTGGAGTTACCAATATCAACACAAAACTCATGTGCAGACATAGAGAACCCCTAGTTCTACGAGGGCGACGCAAAGGTGGAGGTACGCGAGTGATAATCTCCAGCACCTGCCGCTGCGGTACCTTTAGAAAAGATAAAGCACCAACATCGCGCCGTAAAGATAGAGGGCTCAAGTGAACTGGAAAGCGCAGAACAGTTTATAAGCCTTTTGGCCTTTGCCTCGACCCTATCCAAAAGCTGATATGAAAGTTAGTATCTACATGGTGCGGATGAGGCCCCTTTGTATAGCTGGATCAATCAAGAGGAAAAAGTCTCGCAGCCTAAATAGAACTCCCAGTTTCTTTGAGGCCGCCCCAGCAACCGTTGCGATGTGAGGTTTCCAGGACATTTTTTGTTTATGAGGACAAGGATGTTTATATTATCAACAGGAGAGACGAGAGAACCGTTGAAAGAGATAGGAAAGTTGGAAGGTGGGGTCTTAGAGAGGGAGATTTGTAGAAGGCTTTTTAAAGAATTGAATTTCACAAGGTTGAGAGAACCCACCTGGAAATTCTATCCAGATCAACGAGAATAAAATCGGAAAGATTAAGACGACGAGGTAATTCTAGAAGTAAAAGAGGAGCAGAATTGAAATGAGTTGAAGAATGAAGTGTCGAGTCATCGGCATACGAGTGGATAGAGTTAGATGTTAAGGTGAGAAGATCATTAATGAAAAGTAGGAATAAAGTATGAGATAGGACAGAACCCTGAGGGACACCACTTTTTGACAGAAAAAGAAGTCGCCCTATCAACAACAACAGCCGATATTGAGTGATTTGAAAGAAAATTAGACTATACGTAAGCAAAGAGAAGGAGGAAACCCAAAGGAAGGAGCTTGAGAGCAGTGACGCGTGTCATACCCAGTCAAATGCCTTGATATGTCAAGCGCCACCACGCAAGTCTCTCCGTAGTTCCTGAAGGGAAAACAATAAATCAGTTAGATAGAAAAGTATATCGCCAGTAGACCTGAGCTCCGAAAGCCGTACTGGCGATCGGAAGGAAGAGAATCCGGATGATCTAAGAAATGAGAGTTGAGAAGGGTTCAAAGATCTTAGATAGAATACAAGTGAGAGCTATAGGGCGATAGTTAGAAGAATCAGAGCGGCTTCCTTTTTCTCCAAACAGGTTGGACATGTTCTGCTTCCGACACTGAGGGAAAGTATTAGGCTGAGACATAGAAAATATAATTGAACGAGGGGCGGGGGTCAGCACGAAAGCACACCTATCAAAACTCGGGGAGGAAGGCCATCCGGGCCACCCGCCTTCCTAACGTTTACAGATTTCAGGAGCCCATGCACCCAATCAAATGTAATCACAGGCAATGGCATAGAACACCTGAGAGAAGAAGGAGGAGGAGTCGGAATCGTCTAGGGTTGAGTTAGAAGAAAATAGGAGGCCGAAAGAGATTTTCCTCCTTTTCAGTTGAGAATTAGCAACAGAACCAACAGATCGAATAAGAGTGAGTGAAAGACAGATTTGCAAAAGTTGTTAGAGATATTTTTGGCAAGAGGCCAGAAAGATTTAATGTAGGAGAATCAAGGAGGTTAGCGCACTTTGTTTGATGAAAACCCGCTTGCTGGACGAAGAGTATCCCTGCAACGATTTCTAGCTGAATGAAAATTAGTGATATAAGAACGAGAATTTTTCCACCCCCGATACGCACTGTCTCTAGCCTGAATGACCAAAGAGCAAGCACGGTCGAACCATGAATTATGAGGAGAGAAAGATTTAGTCGAAGAAAGAATGAACCTGCTCATGCCATCAACGATTACAGCTCCCATCTTATCGGCAGAAACCGACGCCACCAGAGTCAAAGCAGTCATCCACCATAGCTAGCGTAGAAGGACGTACTGTCCCAATAATCGGCCCGATCAAAGTGCCAGAAAAACGCATATATATATATATATATTATATTATATAAGAGTATATATATATATATATATTATAGTTATATATATATATATATATATATATATATATATATATATATATATATATATATATATATATATATAGGTATATATATATATATATATATATATATATATATATATATATATATATATATATATATATATATATATATTATTTATATATTATATATATATATATATATATATATATATATATATATTATTATTATATTATTATAAGGTATATATATATATATATATATATATATATATATATATATATAAATATATATATATATATATATAAATATATATATATATATATATATATATATATATATATATATATATATATATATATATATATATATATATATATATATATATATATATATATATATACAGAAATCGAAATTCAAAATTACAATTATTCCCATAAACTCCCATGATAAAGATGCCAAAAATATTTATTTTATATGCATTTAATCAAATGTAGAAAAATATCTCGAACATCCTCATATTTCAAAAGAGGATGCGGATGCGGATGCGGATGCTGATAACGGATGCGGATGTGGATGCTGATGCGGATGTCAATTTAGGTGCGGATGTTCCGCAAATGCGGATGCGGATGCGGATGTCATGTCCATCACTAATATATATACTGTATATATATATATATATATCTATATATATATATATATATATATATATATATATATATATATATATATATATATATATATATATATATATATATATATATATATATATTATTATTATTATTATACATACATATATATTATTATTACATATTATTATTATTA
Source organism: Trachelipus rathkii (assembly GCA_015478945.1). NCBI lineage: Eukaryota > Metazoa > Arthropoda > Malacostraca > Isopoda > Trachelipodidae > Trachelipus > Trachelipus rathkii. The sequence continues at coordinate 24,566 of JABUQX010145169.1, read as the reverse complement.
TATATAAATACTTATATACATATATATATTATTACATATATATTATATATTATATTATTATATATACATATATTATTATATTATTATTACATATATTATTATATTATGTTATTATTATTATTATTGCATATGAGAGATATATTATATATATTATATATTATTATTATTATATACATATTATATATATAAACAAACATTTATATACATATATATATATATATATATATTATATATATATATATATATATATATATATATATATATATATATATTATATATATATTATTATTATAATATTACATATATATATATATATATAGTTAGCATATATATTCGGGTATATTGTTCTCATTCGCAACATGCGGTGGTTCAACCCCAGAGAAGGCAATTTCTTTCTCATCCTATGAAAAGATCTTTTCTTTGTAAATATAAAATGCAAATTCCTGCATATATATATATATATATATATATATATATATATATATATATATATATATATATATATTTATCTTTATATATATATATATATATATTTATATATATATATATATATATGTTAGGTGTTTATTTGTTTGATAAGAATAATTCCATAATTTTAAAATTATATATATGAAACAAAGATTTGCGTCCCTCTGATCTTCAGTATTTTTAATTAACGCGTTCATCCATGCGCTTAATGTCCCATTGTGTGAACAAATTTTCTCTCATTATGGTAAGTTAACATTCTTGTTATATAATTTCTTGCATATATATATATATATATATATATATATATATATATATATATATATATATATATATATATATATATATATATATATATATATATATATATATATATATATATATATATATATATATATATATATATATATATAATATATATATATATATATATATATATATATATATATATATATATATAAAATAAAATTAATTTTTCTGGATGTAAAAAATGTTACATAGGAGAAATTTTAGATTTTAGGGAAGAATGGAGCAACATGATTATGAATTAAAAGCGGAATCTACAAATTGTTCCTCGGTCCACCATCGAAGACTAACGGGACCTTTAATCAATCCTCTAAACTAGAGTCCAATTTTAATTGTAAGGGACAATCACAAGAGAAAGTTTGGAGAAAGTTTTTACATAAATAACACTCATAATTTTAAAATAATTGGAGGAAATTTTATTAAGGACTAACCATTGAGCAACTTCTTAAAGAATATCAAAATTTTTAATAGAATGCCAACGTGATGGAAGGATTTGCGTGAATGGATGATGTGAATGTTAGAACGGTAGTTCTTGCAAGAAAAAAAAATCAAACAATTTTTTTTTATCGTTTCACTTTTTAATATTTTTGAAAATGTATACAGTAGATTTCTTATAGTAATTTAATTAATAATTTAACTATTTATATAATATTTTAAAGAAATTAATAGTGTCACTCGTGCTAAGCTGAATGAAGGGAACAGTTACGTTCACGACACGTCCTGCTAAAATAATACATTTTTGCTACCTTTTTTTTATTTTAGAATTCAAACATTATAAATAATATTATTATTATATTAATATTTCATTCATTTCGTTAACAATATCAACTGGTTGATTAGTAATCTGTAAATGTGTCTTTCTAATTAAGAATGACACTAATGAATTTATAATGTTTTCTAGTTTCAGTAATTTCTTTTTTGATATCTTAATTCTAAAAAAAAAAAAAAAAAAATATTTTGACATTTCTTGGTTGCTTAGTTAACGATTTATATATTTAAAATATTTTAAATCCATTTTGATTATTATTCTAATCAACTCGTCAAGATCAAAATAATATTTTAAAGTCTTGGAATCACGAATCATAAATGCAAATTATTCTCTATTATTATCACAAGGTCTAATTAACTTTCTCCGAAAATTAACCTTAATTAAAGTAATATTTTAGTACAAGTACCTATGGATATTATTAGTTATTATTTTATTAAAGGCTATAACAACAACAACAACAACAGCAACAACAACAACAACAACAACAACAACAACAACAACAACAACAACAACAACAACAACAACA
>JABUQX010145169.1:10000-15000 GCA_015478945.1 Trachelipus rathkii | reverse complement strand
TGAAAGTCTTCAATGAAAAATTGGCATTTTAATCTCTAAAATTATCTATTTGAAGGCTTTTCCTCGGAACAAACTTCCTAACATAATTGCTCATAGACGCTATTTAGGAATGAGATGGGTTGTTTGGAAGTTAAGCAGATTACCTCCTCGAAATATGAATGTTGAATGTAGATATATCAAGTTTTTTTTGTTTTTTTTTTTAATTTTCTAATTTTTTCTATGTACTCTTTCAGCCTATCTACTATGAAATTATTTACCTGTATTGCTATTTTATATATTTATTATTATTATTATTATTATTATTATTATTATTATTATTATTATTTATTATTTATTATTAATTATTATTAATTAATATTATTATTATTATTTATTATTATTATTATTATTATTATTATTATTATTATTATTATTATTTATTTTTATTATATATTTATTATTATTATTATTATTATTATTATTATTATTATTATTATTATTATTATTATTATTATTATTATTATTATTATTATTATTATTATTATTATTATTATTATTATTATTATTATTATATCCCCCTATCTTTCATAATATATTTTATAATTTGTATTTAAATCGTAATTTCAGTTCATTTACTTACTTATCAGTTAAGAAGGGAGCTTTTATAACTTCCTTTGCTATCTCCCTCAGTTAAATAATTTAAGTCCTGTTTTCTAAAAACGTCAGAGGCAGAAGACAAACACTTGCGTTGCTTCAATTCTACGACGAGTTTTAAGCCCAAAATGTGTTTCGGGAATTCAAGAGAGAGTCGTTATCTTTATGAAAAGAAAATAATATTTTTCTCTCCAAAATTCCATTTGAAAACACAAAAATGAGTTGTGTAAAAGTACTGTTGAAAAAGTACAAGAATAAAGTGTCGTTTTAATTAATATTTGCATTTTCACTCTATCTATCTATCTATCTATCTATCTATCTATCTATCTATCTATCTATCTATCTATCTATCTATCTATCTATCTATCTATCTATCTTCATGTATCTACATTATTGTTATTGCTGTTGTAATTAAGTATTTTTTAATTAAAATTCATAGAAATTGTTTCAGTTTTGTTTTTATGCAATAATTGGCCATTGTTAATTCCAACACCTTTAGCCTGTTTCAATGAAACTTTCCAATTTTCAAGAAACTTTCATGCAATGTTTAAAATGAGCTGAAAGGAAAGAAAAATGTTAGAAAAAACTTCGAGAAATGAGCCTGAAAAATTAAATTTTAATTTTACAATATGTAAAATTGATGTTACTTCCACATATGTACCTGTTTCTAACATCTTTTACAGTCTTATCATGATGTTGATGCAATATTTAATTAATTTGCCATCACTCACAGGTCGGGGGTACGGGGGTGCAGAGACCCCAATAGAAAAATATTTGTCATGCTCATAGAAAAATTAATAAAGAAAAGGATGGGTTCCAATAGATTTTATTAATAACTTTTTTCTAATTAAAAATATTTCTGGCAAAAAAGAAATTGGAATGTCATTTCAATGGATTCTGTATAATTGTAATTTTTTGAAGGTGAGGTCTCGGGTAATTTTCTTTGACTTTCCTTAATTAAAACGTATTTCTAACATTTATAGTAAGTTTCATTGAAATTGGCGAAAGTTGATAGGATTAGAAAGGTTCACAAAATTTGTGGAGATATCATATTCTCTTCGTTGATGTTAACAAATCTCGGAGCGCACTTTTCGTTTATGTTAAGAAATTTCAAAACATGTCCGTAACTTTTAGTCCAGACCCATTACTAATATATATATATATATATATATATATATATATATATATATATATATATATATATATATATATATATATATATATATATATATATATATATATATATATATATATATATATAAATATATATATATATATATATATATATATATATATATATATATATATATATATTAAATCAGTATCAAGAATATGCATTATTTTGTATAATTTTTCAATTGATGATTTAAAGCTTGATAAATGGACAAGAAGAGAATGAAAATTTTAGCTAAAGTTACCGAGTTTAGGAAAATAACGTGCAATTTCTTTATTTTTCTGGTTATCAATCCAAAAGATGAAACAAACCTCTAACCATCCAAGAGAGGTAAGGCCAACTCAAGACGAACACGAACACGAACACGAACACGAGCTCGGACGAGAACCCGAATTGTTGCAAGACAAGTTTTCTCAAATCTAAGAGATTGGGAAGTCAAAGAAAGATCGAATGCAAAATGAAGTACGGTTAATAAGAGAAAGAATAGGTATTTGCATGGTTTTGAACATGATCTTCGAATCACAGATACTAGGAGAGGGCGAAGAAGGGCATAATTGTGAAGGAATGCTGGGAGTGGACTCAGAGATGAAGAAGACCGACGAAGTGATGGAAGGAAACTATCGAAAAGATTCTCAGAAGATTTCAGATGCCTGACATTGGAGCTCTGAGGGAGGGAGAAATTCTACGACAGAATCGGATGTACGAACAGGCTGGCTACCTTGACAGCCTGCTAGCTACTTCTGGGAGATAAAGTAAGAAGTATTAAATAAAATTCACTAAAATTGTAAATTTTAACTTAGTTTAGTAAATTTCATTATTTCAACGATCTGCCAAAAGTCTCTCAAAAATCTTTTTCATTTTCTGAATTGTGAACGCTATTCAAACTTTGATTGGAAGCATTTTGCAGCAGTCTGTCTTTTTCTATCTAATCTTTAGATTCTTAGCCGCTTTTTTTTCTTTTAATTTTTAATGTATCAGAACACAATCTTACACGCATTTATAACATCTTCGAAAACACACAAAATGAACCTACGTCTACCCTTAATATTCTTGTAGGTGTTTCTTTTTCGCTGTTGGAAGGATCATTTTGGCTCTCTAAGTAAACAGGCTTCTAAAAGGTTTTGCGAGCGAGGCACCTTTTAAACCTTACTCCATTTGCTTACTCTTTATAGGGGTATAACTCTCCCTTGTACGGAGTATGCGTCAAACAGGGTTATCTAAAAGCCGGCTTTTTGGTTAAAAAACTACCAGCCATATTTTTGGCTCTTGGCTTTTTACTTCTACTTTTGGCTATACATCATTATTTGACCTTAAATGAAAAATTCAGTAGTAAAAGTTTTTAAGGCCTATCTACATATTCTTAATATATTTTGAAGAGTAGTATATATATATATATATATATATATATATATATATATATATATATATATATATATATTATATATATATATATATATATATATATATATATATATATATATATATATATATATATATATATATATATATATATATATATATATATATATATATATATATATATATATAATTTTACGATTTTTTCAGTTAATAAAACTTGGTTATTATTATTATATTAGAGATATATACTTATAATTTTAAATACCTCTAATATGCCCAAAGTCTCACACTCTAAGTCACTTCCATGAGGTTCCTTAAACCCTATTTCTTCACCAATTTTGAAAATCAATTATTTTCAGCGCCCCAATTTTTTAATTTACCAAACTTAAAAACCACAATGACATATATGAAAGCATATATATATATATATATATATATATATATATATATATATATATATATATATATATATATATATATATATATATAGAGATATAGTATAGATATATATAGAGAGAGTATAGGTATATATATATATATATGTATATATATATATATATATATATATATATATATATATATATATATATATATATAGTATAAATATAGTATAAATATAGTATGAAAAATAAAATTTATACAATCAAACAGGGCAGAAACATGAACTAAAATTACTAAATAAAATAATCGATGTCGTGTATTATGTAGGTTTTAATTTCAGTGAATTTTAAAATATTAAGTAGATGAAATTACAAATCAGCCATCGCTCCTAAACCACTTCCAACACCCCCCATTTTTCTAGGCCCACAGCCCCTCAAGGGGGCGTTATCGCCCACTTTGAGAAACACTGCTCTAAAGCAACAGAATGGACAGAGGTTAGTATTTTAACTGGTGAACAAAAAGGAAAAGTGGAGTGTAAGCATTGCTTTGCATTAATAAGCGACCGAATTGGAAGAATAAAAGTACATTTGATAAAATGTAATATTAAGAAAAGAAAACAAGTAACAGAAGACCTTAGTGAAACACAAATGACACCAAGATCTAGTACTTCTAGGGCAGAGTCAGAGGTAAGTATTTTATTCACTTCTGGGGCCTCTGACAATATAAGCTTAGTTTTATCTCAGACTGAACAAGACGTTGATGAGATGCAGTTACATCCATCTCCTTCTACTTCTTCCATACCAATGAAACATCAGTCTCCTTATCAGCAAGAGTTCATATATATTAAAAACAACTATGAAGCAAAAAGAAAAATTTGATTTGGATATAGCTAAATTCTTTTTTTCTTCTAATATACCATTTAATGTGGTCGAAAATAAATATTTTGTTCAACTCTTCAAAGATATGCGGCCAGGATATCACCCACCCAATCGTAAGCAATTAGGAAATCAACTGTTGGACAAAGTAAATGAAGAAGTAATGGAATCTATGAAGGGTGATTTGGAAAATTCTACCATTACTTTAATTCAAGATGGTTGGACCAATATATCTAATGACCCGATAATTGCTCATAGTGTCCATAATGGTCAACAATCAATTCTAATATCTTCAGTAGATTCAAACTCAGCAAAGAAGACTGCAGAATACTGCGCAGAACTTGCAGTTGAATCAATTACCTTCATTAAAAATAACTATAATAAGGAGGTAAATATATTTTGCATTTAGAGTATAGGATATAAAACTTGTCATAGTTATATTATAGTTAACACATATTCTTCGGACTCCACAAACCACATTTTTTATATTATAGTATATATTTATACTACAATGAACAAAAAAAATTAAGTTTAAAAGTACCTATCGTCTTGAAGGAAATACGATGATTTTTGTAATG
>JABUQX010145168.1:27500-30000 GCA_015478945.1 Trachelipus rathkii | reverse complement strand
TCTCTTCCTTATTGACAAATAGCATTGGAAGTTTTGAAGAAGAAATTTATCGAATTTTTCTGATTACTTTTACTTTCTTTATTATATAATTTTGTAAGGGTTTTATTAATTAAATTTTCAACTGAATATTGTGGATGATCACAGTTAATTAAATTTTACTTAATGCGGCAAATTTCTTCATCAAAAGTTTTCCCAAGTTGAACATAGGTTGTATGCTCTGTAAACTAAAATTTTTACGATAGATTCTTTGTAAATAGTCGGTGAATAGGATCCATAGTTCATATACAGACCATTATCAGTGGGTTTGACATGTATGCCTGTAGATAATGAGCCGTCAGAATTAACATTGATTTTGATGTCTAAAAAACAGATAGCATTATTAACCTAAGTTTCGTATGTGAATTTTAAGCATGACAAACAACTCTTGAATTCTATTGATGAACTGATGTATATGATCTATGTTCCTAAAAATAGTGAGGGTGTCGTCGACATACCTTATGTAAAATACGGGGTTAAAGTTGTTTGTTTCACGAAGGATTTTGTTTTTCCAGATTGGACATATAGAAGTCAGCAAATGTAGGTCCAAGTGGTCAGCCCATCGGCAGTCCATCAGTTTGTAGATATATGTTTTCTTTAAATTTAAACGGTGTTTGATTACAACAAATTAATAAAAGGTTCCTCATATGTTGTTCTGATATATCTGGTGGGGGTAGGTTATTTGAGTGAAACACTTCGTTAATTATTATGTCAATCGTATCAAGAACCGGTACATTTATGAACAAAGATTCTACATCAAGTGAGGCGAATATATTAGTGGCTTCAAGTTTTAAGTTTGATAATTTACATAATGTTTCATTATTTGATTTAACTATGAAAGAGTTATTAAGATATGGTCGGATAATGCTGTTCAGATATTGGGCAATTTCGTGTGTAACCGTTCCGCACATAGATATTACAGGTCTCAAAGGTGAATTTTCTGAGTTTTTGTGTATTTTAGGCAATTCATATATATATATATATATATATATATATATATATATATATATATATATATATATATATATATATATATATATAATTTTTTGTATATATATATATATATATATATATATATATATATATATATATATATATATATATATATATATATCCTAAATAATAAAATCCAGTTCTTTTAATTTTGTCAGAAATTCTTTTGTTTTTTATTTCATAAGCGATTCTCTTAATGCTATTATTATTATTATTATTATTATTATTATTATTATTATTATTATTATTATTATTATTATTATTATTATTATTATTATTATTATTATTATTATTATTATTATTATTATTGTTATTATTATTATTATTATTATTATTATTATTATTATTATTATTATTATTATTATTATTATTATTATTATTATTATTATTATTATTATTATTATTATTATTATTATTATTGAAACTGAAAGTATTAAACTGTTAATTTTATAATGGCTGTTTTATAATAAAAATAAAAATAATTTGCATTATATTTACGTTATACATTTGTTTTCGAAACTGAAATATATTTGTTTGTCATGTAATTTATCGAATTTTTCTGATTATTTTTTTTATTATATAACGTAAGCGTAAAAAAATTGTTGAAACAAAAAAATGTTTTAATGTAACTCTGTAAGCACTAATCTGAGTCAGAGTCGAAATTTTGAATTTGACTGCTGGAGTCGGAGTCGGAGTCGAAAATTTTTGTTTAAGTGGAGTCGGAGTCGGAGTCGGAGTCGAAAATTTTTGTTTAAGTGGAGTCGGAGTCGGAGTCGGAGTCGAAAATTTTTGTTTAAGTGGAGTCGGAGTCGAAAATCCAAATTTGAATTTAAGGAGTCGGAGTCGAAAAATTTATTTTACGACTCCGCAGCCCTGGTTCTGACTGAGGGGACCAAGGATATAAGTCCTGAAACGTAAACTTTATCTCGTTTAGTTATTTTTCTTAAGATTTTCCTTTATTTATTTATGTAGATATATATTTAAAAATATATATATATAGATATATATAGTTATATATATATATAAAAGAGTTATATATATTTATATATATAAGTATATATATATATATATATATATGGTTATTATCTTATATGTTAAGAGTAAAGAATATATATATATATATATATATATATATTTATATATATATATATATATATATATATATATATATATATATATATATATATATATATATATATATATATATATATATATATATATATATATAGTTAAACAGTGAATAGGTATATTTATATTTATATATATATATATATATATATATATATATATATATATATATATATATATATTTGAGTTTACACAGAACTGATTAACATATAAATATATATATATATACGTTATATATATATATATATATATATATATATATATATATATATATATATATATATATATATATATATATATATATATATATAGCTACCGAGCTGATACGTAGCATTAGCATCGA
>JABUQX010145168.1:0-12500 GCA_015478945.1 Trachelipus rathkii | reverse complement strand
ACGAAATGCGCTGACTCCTTGGTTCTCCTACTGACAAATCTCTCTGGCCTCTTGCCAAAAACATCTCTAACAACTTCTGTAAATCATCCTTTCCTCCTCTTATTCGCTCGGATGATTCTGTTGTTAATACTCCAACTGAAAAGGCCAATCATCTCTTTGGCCTCCTATTTTCCTCTAATTCAACCCTTGGACGATTCTGGTATTCCTCTTCCTCCTCCTTCTCCTCTCAGGTGTCCTATGCCTTTACCTGTCATTTTCATTTGATCGGGTGCATGAGCTCCCGAAATCTATGAACGCGAAGGCGGTGGCCCGGATGGTATTCCTCTCCGAGTTTTGAGAAAGTGTGCTTCCGTGCTGACACCGCCCCTCGTTCAACTATATTCTCTATGCCTCAATACTAGCACTTTCCCTCAGTGTTGAAAGCGCATATGTCCAACCTATTCCGAAAAAATGATGCTGCTCTGATCCTTCTAACTACGCCCTATAGCTCTCACTTGTATTCTTTCTAAGATCTTTAAAACCCCTCCTCAACTCACTTCTTAGATCATCTGGAATCTCTTTTCCCTTCTTTCTGATTACCAGTACGGCTGGTGCTCGAGATCTACTGGCGACATAATTTCCTTCCCATTTAACAGATTTTTTCCGCCCTTAACTACGGGAAGACGGTAGGGTGGTGGCGCGCTTGACATATCCAAAGCATTTGACTGGTTATGCACGCGTCACCGCTCTCCAAGCTCCCCCTCCTTTGGGTTTCCTTCTTCTCTTTGCTTACTTATGTCTATTTTCTTTCAAATCGCTCAATGTCGGTTGTTGTTGATGGGGCTCTTCTTTTCTGTCAGTGGTGTTCCTCAGGGTTCTGTTTTTATCTGCTACTTTATTCCTGCTTTTCATCAATGATCTTCACAACTGCACATCTAACTTTATCCACTCATATGTCGATGACTTGACCCTTCATTTTTTCTTCAACTCATATCAATTTTGCTCCTCTTTACTTCTAGAATTGCCTCTGGTCTTAATCTTTCCGATTCTATTCTCGCTGATCTGATAGAATTTAAGGGTTGGGTCGTCTCGCTCAGAAATTTAATTTTTTTAAAAAACCCAACTTCTGCAAATCTCTCTCTCTAAGACACTTTAACTTTTCTATCTCTTTCAACGGTTCTTTCGTCTCTCATGTTGACAATATAAACATCCTTGGTCTAACATAAACAAAAAAATGTTTTGGAAACCAAATCACAATGGTTGCTAGGGTGGTCTCAAAGAAAACTGGGAGTTATGTTTAGAGTGAGACTTTTTTTCCTCTTCTCAGTTACTCCACCTACAAGGGTCTCAGTCTCGGCCCTTTGTATGTATTGCTCTCATATCTGTGGGGGGCGGGGCCTCTGGTTTCATCCGGCTTTGGATAAGGTCGAGTCAAAGACCAAAAGACTTATAAACTGTCCTGGGTACTTTCTAGTTCACTTCACCCTTTATATTTTCTTTGTGGCGCGATGTTGGTGCTTTATCCCTTTTCTATAGGGACTGTGGCAGGTGCTCGAGGGAACTATCCACTCGCGTACCAACAACTTTTACGACGCCTTCGTAGCACAGTAGGTGCTGTGGCACAAGAGTTTTGTGTTGATGTTAGTAACTCCAGACTGTTCGCTGCGGTGCTTCTTTCTTTCCCGCCACCCTGTTCTGTGGGATTTCTTCATCATCTGGTAGCTTATCTTCTGATTTAATTTCCTCACTTTAAAGCCTGCGTCTGTGCTCATCTGCGTAATTTGGTGTTAGATGGATTTTGAGGCGTTCAACACCCACCTTGAATAGGGTTCTGCCTGTGAGCGGCGGTGACAAAAAAAATAATAAATAAAAGGTTCTAATAAGAATTCCAAGCTGGCTGAAACCCCACAAGAATGACACCTCCGACGGTGAACCACTTCTACAAAGAATGCATTAAATAGCATAACCGAGGAGCTTGCTCTCTCGTTTGACAAAAAAAAAAAAAAAAAAGGAGACAGAGAAGTGGAAGTCGCCTTATCTGCAACCCCTGGGCAACAGCATTGATAGTGACGATGGTGGCTTTTCAAAGCAAACAAACCTACTGAAGATGAAGAGGATATGTTACTTTGATAAGTTCATGGCCCAAATTGATTGACATCTCATTCGCCTTCAAAGGAATCTACACCAGGGAACCTCATCGTAAAAACTGAAGAGACAGTCATCAAGGAGCAAAGATAATTCAAATTTGCAGTCTGTGAAAGAGGAGATGAGGCTCTACGAAAACATGAGATGCTGCCTACAGAAGAGAATCCTTTCATGCGGTGGCATGAAATGGGCCAAGGTTTTCATTATTATCAGTGCTTGCAGGTAAATAATTATCAGCACCTCCTTCATCGGTCGAGAGAGAGCGTATTTAGAGTGTAGGTTAGGTGGGAATGTAACACCCCAAAAAGGAAAGGATCAGTCTCTCGCCAGATACTAGTGAAAGCTTAATGTTTTTGCATCACAATTTAAGAATTTTGAATCTGAGTATTGAATGATATCTATCCTAAAGGAGTATTTTAATTAAGTCATGTTTGAGTAATAGCGGTTTCTTTTTATTTTAACTTTTTTACTGATTAATTGAGGTCTCTTCATTATTTTTATTTTTTATAAGTAATAGCTAATTAAAGAATCTCTCTTTGTAAATTGTAATCATGTTAAACATAAAAAGCTAGTAGCTAAACTTTGTTAATACTTACTTGAAAATGGAATGAATATTTTTTAAATAAACACAAACATAAAAAGTTATTAATATATATTATATTTGCAATTATCATTCCATAAAGGTACTATTTTAATTTATAAATAAATATACTTGGGCACAACCAAATATGAAATATAAATGACTAAGTATTGTTTGTACAGGGAATGCAATCGTGAGTTGCTAGCAGTGCACAAATGTTTTATCTTTATTACTGTGTATTTATTATATTAATTAAAGTATCGGCATCGGTATCGGTATCGGCACCACCTAAAAAAATAGAGTATCGGTATCGGTATCGGTATCGGCCTCTTTTCTGGTATCGGTACATCCCTAATCATATATATATATATATATATATATATTATTAAGATATATATATATATATATATATATATATATATTATATAATGTATAATATATATTATATAATAAACGATGGTAAGTTCTTATGAGTTATATATATATATATATATATATATATATATATATATATATATATATATATATATATATATATATATATATATATATATATATATATATATATATATATATATATATATATATATATATATATGTATATATAAATTAACAGCACATATCTCTTTATAAGATTCATTAAAATGTTAATTTACCTCATGATAAATAATTTTAAAAAATTCCCCCCGGGAAATCAAACCAGCCACAATCATTGTTTTTTTTTCGAATTTCTCCGAAGGAATAAAATAGGAATCAGAACACGATTATTTAGTAACTGATACTACATCATTGGTTCTAATCGCCGAGTGAGTATGGGATACACAATTGAAATTTACTAGCTTTAATTTTTTTAAAACATTTTTTTGACCACTCATGTGGGGGAAGGCCCTATTCAAGGAGGGGCTATTAAAATAATAAATCCACGCAAACTTATTAGGTGGGCTGAGACGTTATCTTTGAAGTGAAGAAGATTATATTCAGAAAGAAAGATGGAAATATAAGAATTCCACAAAGCAGATGTGGCTGGAAAGGAGGTACCACAGTCATTAAGACTGTAGATGTCGATCTAGAATCAAAATTCGGGCAAAGACTTGGCACCCCTTGTGTCACACTATAAAACAATGTCCCAACATTGGCACAGGTGACAAAGAGATCACAACAAAATTTTTATACTCTGAAAAGACATTACTTACAAGAAATTTGTTTCACGCTAGTTTATTTATCGAAAAAAATTGTTGGTACAATTTTGTCATTTGTCCCAACGATACGTTTGAGCAATATTTATAGTGTTCGAGGTCATCCAAACGGTGGCGGAATACTGCAGAATGGCTCCTTCGATGAGTGCCACTGTAGTGCGTGTATATAAATTCAATTACAACTTGGACACTCCTTCTGATGACACATAAATAAGTAGATAAACACAGTAGATAAACATTCAAAGAAAATTTTCAACTTCTTCCTCATTTTTATCTTTATCTTTTTCCATACCCGGGATGGGGTTTCACCCTGTCAATTGGAGTAGCATCTTCTTCCATCTGATCTCTCAGCTCTTTCTTTAAGATTTGTCCAGAAGATTATTTCTTAGCGCATTGGTTTCAATGTTAGATTTTGAGTTTTATAATGTCGGGAAGGGTCTTCAATCTGTCAAGGAGACTAGTACCTTCTTTCATCTGATCTCTATAATCTCTTTAAACTACAATTTTCCAGAAGGTCATGTTTCTCTGCACATTGGTTCCAACGCTAGTCCTTGAGTTTTAAACTCTCAGAAAGGGTCTTCACCTTATGAGTGAGGCTAGTAATTTCTTTTATCTGATCTCCAAGCTCTTTCAACGTCAGTTTTCCAGAAGATTGTTTCTTAGTGCACTGGTTTTCATGGCTAGTTCTATAGTTTTATAATCTCGGGAAGGGTCTTCACATTCTCTGTGAGACTAATATACCTTTTTACATCTGATCACTATAAGCTCTTTCAACTACAGTTTTACAGATGGTCATGTTTCTCTGCCCATTGGTTCCAAAGCTAGTCCTTGAGTTTTATATTCTCAGGAAGGGTCTTCACCTTATCAGGGATGCTAGTAACTTCTTTAATCTGACCTTCAAAATCTTTCAACTTTAGTTTTCCAGAAGATTGTTTCTCAGTACACTGGTTTTCATGGCTAGTTCTGGAGTTTTATAATCTCGGGAAGGGTTTTCACCCTGTCAGTGAGACTAGTACCTTCTTTCATCTGATCTCTATAAGCTCTTTCAACTACAGTTTTCCAGATGGTCATGTTTCTAAGCCCAATGGTTCCAACCCTAGTCCTTGTGTTTTATGCTCTCAAGAAGGATTTTCACTTTCTCATTGCGACTAGTATTTTCTTTCATCCATCATCTAAACGAGTTCTCCTATAGTTTCCAAGAGTTTTCTGTACAAATCATTCTTATCGTCACATTGGTTGCTAAGATGGTTCTGGAGCTTGTTCAAGAAATAAAACTGAATGGCCTGGTTGTTAACCGTTAATTTATCTTTAAATTATCAAATAATTTCAAAAATAGAATATCTGAAAGTCTCACAACTTAAAATTTTATTCAAAAACGTTTAAAAAAAATAAAGGAAATAAAATAAAATTATGAAAAAATATAAAACTATTTTAATAACAAAAATAAATTTTGAAAATAAATGATAAATCTTTTATTAGTGATTACTTATTTAAATATTTATATTTATTTAATTATTACATTACTTCATCTATTCTTATTTATTTATCTTTTTTCTTATTTATACATTTTTAATTTATATTATTTATTTATTTTATTTTTTATTCATACATTTTCAATTTAAATTACTTTAATTTTTAGTATTTAAATTTATACTTTTTGTTACTTTATTTTATTTTTGATATATTATAAATATTCTCAATTAATTTTACTTTTTAATTTGTATTTATATATATATATATATATATATATATATATATATATATTGTATAGATATATATATATATATATATATATATATATATATATATTATTATTATAATTCTAATGTTTATATATATATATTATATATATATATGTTATTATATTATATTATATATACATACATATATATATTATTAGTGTTATTATATATATTATTATTACATATATGTTATTATATATATATATATATATATATATATATATATATATCATCAAATACACATATTATATATACACATATATATATATTTATATATATATATATATATTTGTCTATGAATCTATGGAATTAAATGGGGATATATATACATATATATACATATTATGTATTGTATATATATATATATGTAGCATTATGCTACATATATTACTATTACATATATATATATATATATATATAGTTAGCGTACATAGCATATATATATATTATTATATATATTATTATATATATATATTATTATTATTCTTATTAGTATTACATATATATATATTTCTTTATCTATTTTTATACTTACTTATAGATATATTATTATTATATTATTACATTTGCTTATTATTATATATATATATATATTAAGCAACATATATATTATTATATATATAGTACATATATATATTATTTGTAAACACAGTTTATAATTGTTGCAGTTTATATATATATATATATATATATATATTATATTTTGTTTATATATTTTTATTTAGTCCCGTTTGCAAACTTTCATTCCTGAACAAACATCGTAGCAACATTTTTCGGCAAAACCGCAATCGAGATCTTTCCAACACTCCTGAAACAATAATAATAATAATAATAATAATAATAATAATAATAATAATAATAATAATAATAATAATAATAATAATAATAATAATAATAATAATAATAATAATAATAATAATAACATTGAAATTAAATGCCTGTTAACATCGACATTTATTTTAGCAAAGTTTAATTTATTGCAATTTCAATATATTCTTTCTCTCTCTCTCTCTCTCTCTCTCTCTCTCTCTCTCTCTCTCCTCTCTCTCTCTCTCTCTCTCTCTCTCCTCTCTCTCTCTTGCATCTATTTATAGTTTAAGAGTATTATAAGAAAGATGAGAGAGTAGAATATATATATATATATATATATATATATAAAGAATATATATATATAAAGTTATATATATATATATATATATATATATATATATATATATATATATATATACATATAAGGTTACATATTCTTCTTTCTACCACCTTCTTATAATTCTAACCTTAGTTACCACACACACACACACACACACACACACACACACATATATATATAGTGGTTAGAAGAAGAGTTATATATATATATATATATACAGAAAGATATATATATATATATATATATATATATATATATATATTATACATATATATATATATACCGGTATATATATATGTATATATATATATATATATATATATATATATATATATAGTTATTGTTATATATGTTATTATTATATAGATATATATATATATATTATATTTATATATATAGATATATGTATGTTATACTAGTTATTAGTTATTATATATATATATATATATATATATATATATATATATTTTATATAGTTAAACATTGGACGTTAAACAAATAGCAGCATATTATATATTATTAATATTTCATTTCATTTCATATATAGAAGAAAGAGGTTAAAGGTATATTATATATATATATATTATTTATATATATATATATTATTATATATATATACATATATATATATAGTTGTTATATATATATATATATATATATATATAGAGAGAGAGAGAGAGAGATAAAGTTATACTTCATTACATTACACATACAGTGTAATCAAAAGTACAATATGCTCCTTACCCTTCTGGTTCCCAAATCGGCACATACACATTCTAGACAGTCCCTTGAACTATTTGGTGGTAAACTGAATGAAATTATACTATATAAGATATATATAGTATATATATATATATATATATATATATATATATATATATATATAAGAAAGATATATATATATATATATATATATATATATATATATAGTATATATAATTATCTACAATCTTCTCTTTCTTTCCCAAATTGGAGTAAGGTGCGTCACATGCACTGGAAAACAGAAAAGCAGTAGAAGAATATGACGCAAGTCGAACGAAAGAGCCGGTTTTATGTTTGTCTGGCATCGCAGTCAGGGCTTCAGGGCTTCAGGACTTCATTTTTGTGCATATATATATATATATATATATATATATATATATATATATATATATATATATATATATATATATATATATATATATATATATATATATATATAAGGAAGGGCTACATGAGTCTGAATTTAGTTGGGAGAGTATTTATGTCTTTTAAGGGTATAAAGGGCTCGGTAAGGTTGGTATATATATATATATATATATATATATATATATATATAGCATAGTATATATATATATATATATATATATATATATATATATATATATATATATATATATATATATATATCTATATATCTATATACGTACATAGAAAGATATTAAATAATAAATATATACATGTGTTCTTTCGATCTGTATATATATATATATATATATATATATATATATATATATATATATATATATATATATATATATATATATATGAAGAGGAGATAAGGAATATTGAAGGAGAGATGTTGATAGATTCCTTTTTAACGAAGGTAATGAAGATCATGAATAGCTTTTTCCTACAGAGCGACTTACCTAGGTTCGTTCACAAAATATAGATGGAGCAATATCACAGGAGAATTTGATCAGAGATCTATTATAGACTATATAATATCGTCTGATAGTAGGCTAATAAGGAATGTCAAAGTGATAGCCGGAGTAACAATGAATTCGGATCATAGATTGTTGGTGACGGACCTGAAGAAAAAGACAGAAAAGTTTCAGAATAAAGAAAAGAGAAATGTGATTAAAGTGGAGTCACTGCAGGAATGTGACAGGAAAAGGTAATATGTTGAAAAAATAAGAGGACCTAGAACAATTAGAAGGAGTAGATGAGACAACGGAGATACAAGAAATGGTAGGAAGGGCAGCAGAAGAGACCCTGGGTGAAAGATGGGTAGGAGGAACAAGGAAAAGACCCACGAGTTGGTGGACTGAAGAAATGAAAGAGGCAATAAAGAGGAAAGCAGTATTGATGAAGAGGTGGTTGATAAATAGAACTGCACAGACAAGGGCTCCGAATGTGGAGGCAAGAAATGAAGCAGAGAGAATAAAATACTAAAATAATAGTATTAATAATATATAGTAAAAGAAAAGGCAGCAAAGAGAGAGGCGGAAGAAATGATGGAAGATGTGAGGGCAGAAAGGAAGAAGATTTTTAGACTAGCAAAAACGTATAGAGGATCAAAGAGGAAAGTGTGCAAATATCAAGGATAAGATCAGCAGACATAAACAGGAGATGGAGGGAATACTTCAGAGAACTGCTAAATGTGAATGAACATGTGAAGGAGGGGGAGAAGAGATAGTTGAAGGAGGGGAGGATGAGGAAGGGGAGCAGATCACTATGGAGGAGTTGGAGGTGGCTCTGAGAGAGATGAAGAACGGTAATACACCGGGGGAAGATAGGATACCCATAGAACTAATAAAAGAGGGAGGAGAGAAAATGAAAGAACTAATTCTGAAATTGCACAATAGGTGTTAGAACGAGAGCGTAGTACCAGAGGGGTGGGGAAAGTCAATCATAGTTCCAATACATAGGGGAAAAAGAGATACAGGAGACTGTAAAAACTACAGGGAAATGAATATCCTTGTTGGACTACTTTGCAAAAACATATGAGAGAATACTAGAGTGAAGGCTAAGAATAGTAGTAGAGCCCAGACTGGGGGAAGAGCAGCACGGATATAGAAAGAACAAAAGCACGACGGATCTCTTGTTCTCTTGAGAATTACGATAGAAAAGGTATGGGAATTTAATAAATGAGCATATATAGCTTTCATGGATCTGAGGATAGCTTTTGATTCAGTGTTTAGGGAGAGACTGTGGAGAGTGCTAGAGGGAGAATATGGAGTGGATAAAAAGTTGAGGGGAGTCCTGGAGATTTTGTATAAGAATAGTGAATGTAATGTAAGAACATAATATGAGAATAAGGAATGGTTTGAGGTGAAAACGAAGGTTAAACAGGGAAGCGTATTGTAACCAATTTTGTTTGTAGCATATCTGGATGTAGTGATAGAGAAGGTGAGAGAGGATATAGGAGATTTGGACGGATGATATTCTTGTATACACGGATGACTTGCTGTGCTGGAGGGAAGGGAGATAGGCTGAGAGAGGTGGTGACATGTTTTGCGAATAGGCAGAGGCCGGTCTAACTATGAACACAGAAAAGACGGAGAACATGGTGGTCAATAGAGAAGAAGGAAGGGGAGAGCTGAGAGTGGATGCGGAAGGACTAAGATTAGATGGTGGATAAATGTAAATACTTGGGTGGGGTATTTGGAAGAGAAGGAAGAAATGTACAGAAGATAATAAGTAGAATAGCTCAGTATGGGGGAGCTGTAAGAGCAGTGTACCTCATATAGAAAGATAGACAAATGAGTATGGAGGTTAAAAAGGGGATGTTCGAGGGGGTGTTAACACCGATTCTACTATATGGGGCAGAGACATGGAGTACGGCCACAAGAGAGGATAGTAGAATACAGTCGGCGGAGATGTATGTTTTGAGAGCGATAGTGGGAAAGACTAGAAGGGACTGACAAAGAAACGAAAGAATAAGGGAGGAGGTTGGAGTAAAGGCTATATTAAATAAGATGGATGCAGCCAGATTAAGGTGGTGGGGACACCTAGAGAGGATACAGGATTAGAGAGTGGCCAAGAGGAGATGGGAGTGGAGACCGGACGGAACAAGATCAAGGGGAATAACTAGGAAGAGATGGTGGAGGGCTTATTGCGAAGATATGGAATACCATCGATGCGGAGCTAAGAGGAGAGGGAGTCCTGGAGGATAGAGGAAGATGAAGAAGAGCTCTGGCCCCGCTGACAGGGTCTTGACCCTTCCTGGGAGCAGTTGTAAGTTGTAAGTATATAAGATATATATATATATATATATATATATATATATATATATATATAGTTAAAGATATATATATATATATATATATATATATATATATATATATATATATATATATATATATATATATATATATATATATATAGAACTTACCAGATCATTGTCGCAGCAGTAATAATGCTCGTAAGGCTGCATTACCTTACACCAGTATGTGCAAAGCATTCAGAGGTCACTGATGACGTCATTACAATGAAAGGGACAATTAAAAATCCGAACCGACCGCTGTTAAATTTAAATTGCTCCCCAAAGCCAAAGTATTTCATCTTTGAAATGAACCTTATAAATATATATATATATATATATATATATATATATATATATATATATATTATATATATATATATATATATATATATATATATAGTTATACTATATATATATATATATATATATATATATATATATATATATATATATATATATATATATATATATATATATATAAATATATATATATATATATATATATATATATAGGGGTATATATATATATATATATATATATATATATATATAGTTATATATATATATATATATATATATATATATATGTGTGTGTGTGTGTGTGTGTGTGTGTGTGTGTGTGTGTGTGTGTGTGTGTGTGTGAGGCGTTAAAAATTCTTGCGGCAAAATCAAAATTAAGTAAATATACATGAAATGCCTCTCAAAATTTTTGCTCTTTAGCTAACACAGATCTAAGGATGGTGTTTCTATCTTGCTAATTTTCCCCTGAGATTCTCCGAATAGAGGGTGAACTAAGCTCTGACCGAAATTTTTAGGTCATCTACCTATTAAAATCTTTCTCCTCTCATATGTTCTTTAAGTTTGGGGAACACTTGTCAGAAATCAATCAATGTAAAAAATCAATTCTAATTAGGTCATCTTTTTTCACCAGTCTCTGAACTGCAAGCTGCAGCCACAATTTCTTTTTATCTTTATGGATGATTGTCATTCTCTCTTATCATCATTCAGATCTTCTCAACCTTCCATGAAACGCTCCATTTACCTCAAAAGAGTATTACTGCGAGGTTTAAAACCCACATATTGCAAAGATTCAATAATATGTGAATAAGTTAAATGAATTTTCGTAAAAAATTAAATGAATGTTCTGATCTCAAAAAAGCTATTTTTCTATGAACAACAATCTACCTTTATTTTATGTATCCTTCTTGATACAGACATATAAGCGACTGATCGGAAAAGCCAGCAAACTTCCACTTGCCTGAAAAGCTTGTTTCACCATTTAAGAGACGTACAGTCTCGAAAAGGAACTTTTGCACTATGACTTTCTGATATCTTGGTATATATATAGCATATATATATATATATATATATATATATAGTTATATATAATATAAATAGATATATATATATACATATATAAATATATACCTACACAACCCAACACAACTTAACATAATCTAACATACTTAGTCTGACCTATCCTAACCTAGCCCAATAATTTATACATTCATAGCAGTATATATATGGCATATATATATATATAGTATATATATAAGAGCATATAGCGGCCAGGGGCAGAGGTATATATATATATATATATCTAACCTAACCTAACCTAACCTAACTTAAGTAACCTAACCAAACTTAACCTAAATTAACCTAACCTAATATTAACGGAGTCAAACCCACTTATAAATGTCCATATATATAAATATATATATATATATATATATATTGGAGC
>JABUQX010145167.1:27500-35000 GCA_015478945.1 Trachelipus rathkii | reverse complement strand
TCTCATAATAATTATGTTAGCCATGTTTTTCTTATTATTATTTTATATAAATATAAATATATTATTATATTATTATTATTATTATTATTATATTATATATATTATTATTATTATTAATATTACATACATATATATATATATTATTATGCTATATATATTATACATTATACAGCAGCATAAATGTATAACTATATACCTATATTATTATTATATATATATGCTCGTCGTGTTTGCTGGTTTATATTGCTATTTGAGAATGATTAATCTCATTTATTATTATTATATATATACATAATAATCATTTCCATATCTATCCCATATTGGTTGGAGTTAAAGAAAAATGAGATGGGACACATTACTATATATATATAAAAACATTCTTTTGTATTCTTAATAAACACATACATATTATAAAAATATATAGGACCTTAAGTAAACCACGTAGCGGAAAATAATTTAGTATTGGAATGGTTGGTAATGATTTTTTATTTTAGGTAAAGAAAAATTAAAAATTTGATTTGCTATAAAATGAACTTACTTTTTTTCTTTTTTGAGCTTCAAATTGATTTATTTTTAAATTCATTTTATTTAATTTTTTAGTTTATTTCGACGTAAATATTTATTATTTGTGTCCACAATGAGTGTTGAATATATATATATATATATATATATATATATATATATATATATATATATATATATATATATATAATACAGATTATATATATATATATATATATATATATATATATATATATATATATATATATATATATATATATATATATATATATATATATATATATATATATATATATATATATATATGGTCAGATTTTTCTAATGCTGACAGTATGTAACTAGAGACCGGCAGCTCCTACAGTAAAACAAATTATATATTTGGAATCAGCGGAAAATTTTAAGGATGGGTTTTAACTTTTTTTTTTTTTTTTTTTTTTTTGGCTTATTCGTCGAAAATATTTTAAAAATTTTTTTATCTTCCCATTTAGGGGGCTCGAGCCGACGGGGAACAGAGGGGGACCCCCCGTCGTCCACCGGGAGGCCGAGAGACCCCGACTCCTGCCATCTTTTTGCGGTTTACCCTATGGTATTCTTTTAGTTAAAGTAATAAAAAAGTTTTTTGAAGTAAAATTATTCTTTTTTAACTAAAGGAATAGGGTAAACCGCAAAGATGGCAGGAGTCGGGTCTCTCGGCCTCCCGGTGGACGACGGGGGGCTTCGTCCCCCACTGTCCCCCGTCGGCTTGAGCCCCCTAAATGGGGGAAAATAAAAAAAAATTTAAATTTTCAAAAAAAAAAATAATAAATAATAAAACCCCTCTTTAAAATTTTCCGTTGATACCAATATATATATATATATTAGTTATATATATATATATATATATATATATATATATATATATATATATATATATATATATATATATATATATATATATATATATATATATATATATATATATATATATATATATATATATATATATATATATATATATATATAATATCAATTTATTATTATCATGACGTCTCTGCAAACTTTATGTGCATATATCAAATTTAAAATAAAATATATTGCTTAAGCTTGCTCATTTTCGGTGAAGCACAAAAAAAAAAATATTTCTTTTTACATTTTGTTAATATTATTTAAATTATATTTGAAAATTCAAATAAAGCTTCTCTTTTTTGTTTCGTAAATTCAGAATCTTAAAATGCATTTCCCAGGTTTACCAACTTTACGAAGCTTAAATTATTTTCCGCTACGTGGTTTACTTAAGGTATATATATATATATATATATATAATATATATATATATATATATATATATATATATATATATATATATATATATATATATATATATATATATATATATTAGTGATGCAGGTAACATACGCATCCGCGGAGCATCCGCATATTATTAAAGATCCGCATCCGCATCCGCATCCGCGCTTTGCCCTGCGGATGTTGCGCGGATATTTATTGTCGAGATTTGATAAAGAATTTTATAATAAAAATACTTAAGATGAGTCTGAAAGTGAAAATGAAAATGAGTTGAAGGCAATTCAAAACGGCTTGATATTCCATATCTTAATGTTATCAAAGACATTCCAACTCGCTGGAATAGTACACTTCATATGATAGAAAGAATGGTATTGCTCAAAGAACCTCTTGCTTCGTACGCCAGTTCGTATTCCAAAGTTAACATTCTTACTAATGTGGAAAATGACATCATATCACACTGCATTAAGCTATTGAAACCATTTGAAGAAATTACCAAAAAAATCAGCGCCTCTACAGCTTCTGTCTCTGATGTAATACCATTAATCTCAACGCTAAGAAAGCATTTTGAACCATCTTCAAATGAAAATGATGACGGTTTAAAAGAATGAAAGATGTAATAAAATTAGAGCTAGAAAAACGCTTTGGTTCTGTGGAAATTAATGACCTTCATACTATTGCAACTTACTTAGATCCCCGTTATAAAGGCAAGTTTTTTTTTGTAACACAATATTAGAACAAGTTAATTACTTTGTGCTGCAGTTGAAAAACTTCAATCCGAACAGTCTATTAATTCGCCACCCATTAAAAGGAAAAAGAAATCTACAGAACCAACACCTTCTACAAGTAAATCAATAACAGATTCACTAGAAGAATTTCTACAGTCCAGTAGTGATGAAGAAACACACGCATTACCAAAAGATGGAGTGCAAATGATTGAAAACTATCACCAAGAAAACGACTAGATACAAATGATGATCCTGTCATTTGGTGGAAAGTTAAGCAAAATGTTTACCTACGCTTGAGTAAACTTGCAAGGAAATACGGCCTGTCCTCCAACTAGTGTTCCAAGTGAGAGAGTATTTAGCAATGCTGGGCTAATATATGATAGAAAAAGCAGAAAAATTGATGTTTCTCAAGCACAACCTTCCTATATTTGAATTTCAATACTAGTGCAAAAAGTATATAATCCATTGTAAAATCTCTTTCATTAAGGGCGGAGGTTGGGGAAAGAGGTTGGTGGGGTGCATTTGAGTTGGGTCCCCGTCCCGTACCCTGGTAACACAATTATATTAATAGATTGTGGCTAAAACTGATATATATATATATATATATATATATATATATATATATATATATATATATATATATATATATATATATATATATATATATATATATATATATCAAACATCCGCATCCGCGGATATTAAAATCAAACATCCGCATCTGCTATCCGCATCCGCGAAATTAAAACGATCCGTTGCAACCACCATCATATATATATATATTATATATATGAGTTATTATTATTATTATATATATTATTATTATTATATATATTATTATATATATATATTATTATTATTATTATTATATTATTATATACACATTATATATATATATTATTATTATATATTATTATTATTATATATATTTATATATATATATATTATTATTATTATTATTGTTATTATATATAATATATTATATATATATATATTATTATTATTAATAAGTTATTAATTTATATATATATATATATTATTATTACATATTACTATATTATATATATACATATATATTATATATATATTATATATATATATATATTACCGTATATATATTATTATATTATATATACATATATATATTATTATTATTACATATTATTATTATTATTGATATATATATATATTTATATTAGAGCATATTATTATATATATTATATATATTATATATATTATATAATATAAATATTATTATTATATATATATTATTATTATATATATATATTATTATTATTATTATTATTATTATTATATATATATATATTATTATTATTATATATATATTATAGTATATATATATATATATATATTATTATACATATTATTATATTATTATACAAACATACATAGCAAAGATATATATATTGTTTACATATCACACAATATTACATTACATACATATTATAATATTATATTATTACATATTAGTTATGATATGTTATATATATAATATGTTGTTGTTCATTATTATTTAACATAACAAGAATTAATCCTTCAAAATATAATAAAGATGCATCTTGCATTATTAGATATATTCAAATAATCCAAGTTCCACAACTTTCTAAGCTGAACTAAAGTATCACAATTTCAAAGTGGGATTTTAAAAATGTAAGATACTTCTTTCAGCCAAATACCTGATTACGTACGTTATCCGGCCGAATACCGGATACCGATGGTTGCCATTTTCAGCCAATATCCCGAAAGATATCATATCCGTTACACTCTAATAGAGGCAGAGAAAGATATATATATATATATATATATATATATATATATATATATATATATATATATATATTATATATATATATATTATATATATATATATATATATATATATATATATATATATATATATATATATATATATATATATATATATATATATATAGTTATCTCTATATATATATATATATATATATATATATATATATATATACATATATATATATATATATATATATATATATATATTATATCAGGCTTCTAGGTCTCATACATTTTGCCAAGAACAAGTACAAGTACAAGTACCCCTTCAAATTTTTCAAGTACAAGTACTCTAGAATTTGTTCAAGTACAAGTACAAGTACAAGTACATGGTATCAAGTACAAGTACTTTATGAAAACTTGCATATATATATATATATATATATATATATATATATATATATATATATATATATATATATATATATATATATATATATATATATATATATATATATATATATCATCATCATCATCATCATCATCATCACTTCATCATCATCATCATCATCATCATCATCATCATCATCATCACCCACCTTCTCTCCCCAAGGGGGGTAAGGTGCGTAACATGCACCGGAAACAGAAAAGTAGTAGAAAATATGAAGCAAGTCGAAAAGAAAGCTCAGCCTACGCCTTCCTTTTATACCTTTTAGTGATAACTCGTCGCAGTCAGAAAAATCCACCCTAGAGCTTCATGTGACCGCGCAACGGACCCTCACTATGGCATCTCGTTAATGTAGGGTTCATCCCTTGGGCCAGGTGGGCCACAACCATACCCCTCACAAAACCCCGCCATTCACTCCTATTGTAACCTTCTTGCCTCTGCCAAACTCACATTTCTCCAGGCATTCCTTACTGACTCAATCCACTTTTTCTTCGGTCTTCCAGCCGGTTGATTTCCACCACACTCACCACTATACATCCGTTTAACCAACCGACTATCTTTCACATCTTTTCCACATGACCAAACCATCTCAACATACTTTCATTTATTCTTCATTTATCCCTTTCTTCACACCACACACAAGTCTCTAATATGCTCACTCCCAATTTATCTTTTCCTTCTCATACCTAATACACCCTAAGATTGTCCATCTGAACACATTGAACTTTAGATCTATACCTCTTATTCCAGACCATAGTCTCACTACTATACATTAACACAGGTAACAACATACCCTCATGTAAGACCCTAGCGCACTCAAGACGTAGTCCCTTTACATCCATCAACGATTTAATTGCACCAGCCACCTTCCTGCCATTCACAACTTTCCTACTACACTCTGCATCATCCATTTCCTTTTCATCCAACATTTATCTTAAATATTTAAACTCAGACACTTTTTCCAGCTGCTCACCATCTAACATAACTTCACACCGAAGACTGTCCTCACTCACAACCATAACCTTACTCTTATCTACTTTTATCTTTCAAACCCCTTTACACACCCTTACCAAATCTCTTACCAATCCTCAAACTCTCTTCAGATTCGCCACACAAAACCAAATCATCCTCATATAATAGGTAGGGAACCCTCCACTCTTTTCATTCTCCATCATTCTAACACCATCCCCTGCCACCCCCACCTCTAATTCTTTCATAACCCCATCCATATACAAATTGAATAATCAAGGAGACATAAAACATTCCTGCCTCACTCCGCTATTAATATTAAACCAATCACTTTCAACTCTATTTATTCTTACACACGCTTCACTATCGTCATACATACTTTTGATTCCATTCAGAAGCTTACCACCAACATCATATATGACTAACACCTGCCATAGAGCTTCCTTATTAATCCTATCGTACGCCTGTTGCAAATCCATAAAACCTAAATACAATTTATTCTTCCTCCCTCTTTCCCAATCATTTGTTTCAATGTAAAGATTGGATCCACACATCCTCTACCATTACTAAACGCACCTTGTTCTTCACCAATCAGTCCTTCAGTCACTCGACGCACTCTTTCTGACCAAAATACCAGCATATATCTTCCCTACAACACTCAATAAACTAATTACCCTATAATACCTACAGTTACCTTATCCCACCTACCCTTATATAAGGGTACTATTATTGCTCTCTTCCAATCCCTCGGAACTATACCCTCCATAAACACTTTGTTACACAACTTCCAAATCCAATCAATCACCATCTCGCCTATATACTTTTACTGGATTGACGACAAAATTTTATTCTTTTCATTCCTCATATTTTTAAAATCAACTTAATTAAAACTCTTTTGACAGGGGATACAAAATTTCGTCATCTTATGTTAATTTTACAAAAGAACTTGATTTCCTGAAAACATTATTTCTGAAGAATGGGTTCCCAGAATTTATAATTGACTCAACTTTCGAAAATTACTTTTAGCAAAATTTAAAGACAAATCAGGCTAAATTAACAGCTCCTAAGAATATTTTGTATATGAAGTTGCCTTCTAAAATCAGTTGCCAAAATTCGACGTAAAATTGATTTGGTTTTAAAAACAAACTTTACACAATTTAAGTTTAATTATATGGAGGGAAAAACAAAATTGGGAAATATTTTAAATTTAAAGATAAACTCTCTTTACCTTTATGCTCATCAGTAATATATCATTACAAGTGCAGTGACTGCGATGCCACCTACATAGGAAAGACAAAACGAAGCCTTTCCACACGTATTGCTGAGCATAAAGGTATTTCATTTAGAGCTCTGTAACTACTTTACATCATCCCCCTGAATATTCAGCCATAAATGCCTCTCTTCAGGAATACCACCATATACAGGATACCAATTTTGGAATATTGTCCCAAACTGAGGAACCCGATCTTCAGTTGTTAGAATCCTTGTATATTTGGCATCTCAAACCGACCTTAAATGAAAATCTAAGTTTTAACAGTCTTTAATACTGAAGTAAGATTTTGTTTATTTAAATCATGAACTCTTAACCACATATTGTTGTAATCATTAATTTATCTATATGGTTTTCATTTTATTTCAACTTATATTTTAATCCTTTAATTAATTCTGCTAATATTTTTGCTTTAAAATTTTATTCTTATATTGTAAGTCTGAAAATGGGAAGGCTGATTTCTACCCGAAACTAGTCGTGGCTAATAAACACCTTAAAATGTTAAAATCCTT
>JABUQX010145167.1:0-17500 GCA_015478945.1 Trachelipus rathkii | reverse complement strand
ATGTGTGTAAGTAACACATTCTTCGACCACAAGAGTATTGATTACTATGCTAGAGTTGGTGTAGGGAAAGATAGTATCGAAGTGAAAAGTATGATTGATTTTGTGTATTGGTGAAGATGTTGAAGTATGTGATAGATGTTAAATCAGTGAGGTGTTGGGGATGGGAATATCAGATTATTATGTTGTTTTACGTAAGATTAAGTTAGTGGGAGCTTGGATGGAGAGTAAAGAGATAAGGAAGGAAGTGGGAAGAATTAAGAGCGAGAAATTAAGTGAACAAGGTAATAAAGAAGTATGTGAGAGCACTTGCAAATAAATCAGTTGAATGTAAACAAGATGAAAATGAACAAATCTGGAAGGAAATGAAGGAACTCTTTAATAGTAGTAAGTGAAGTAAGTGGGTGTGTTAAAGAGGGTAAGAATGTCAATAGTGAGTGGTGAAATGAAGAGGTGATACAAGTGGTTAAAAGAAAAAGAGGCGTGGTTGAATGTGCTAATAGCCAATGATGAGGTCTCAGAAGAAAGGTATATGGAAATATATAAGGAAGAAAAAAGGAAAACTGAAATGCATACGTGGACGTAAAAAAAGGTAAATAAACAGTTTGGAAGGAGGATGAATGTCAACTTACAATGGAATAGGAAGAATTGCGAAAGGTTAAGAAAGAGAGTAAGGGGAATCTTCATAAAATAATGAATAGGAAGGGATGGTACTTTGGTGACTGATGAAATAGATGAGAGGAGAGGAGAAAACACTTGAAAACTACAACATTGGCAGCACAAAAGTTGATAGTGTATTTGTGTGTGGGCTTGATGTGGTGTAAGAAAGAATTTTGGGGATGAGGTGCTTTCTAGGGATTAGGTAATAGGTAGAGTAAGGAAATTGAAGAATTATAAATCCGTAGGTATAGACGGAATTACTTTTGAAATAATTAAGAATTGGAAGAGAGCTTTGTGAAGTGACGACATAGTTAGTAAAACGTTTATGGAGGGTATAGTTCCGAAAAATTGGAGGAAAACATTAATTGTACCTTTATATAAGGGTAAGAGAGATAAGAGCAACTGTAGGAACTAAGGAAATTAAGTTGTATTTGTTGTAAGAAGATATATGTTATTATTATTTGGTTGAAAAAGTAAAAGCTGAGTGACTCGAGGGACTGATTGGTGAAGAACGATGTGTCTAGAAGTGGAAGATGTTTAAATCAAATCTTGCATTGAAGCAAAGAATCGAGAAAAGGAGAGAGAAGTGGCAAATAAATTTGGCTTTAGGTTTAAGGACTTAAACAGGCGTGTATGGAAAAATTATTAATAGAAAAGTTCTGTAGTAGTGTTAGCGATATAAGGTGCTAATGTTATGTTTTGAATAGAACAAAAGTGCTGTGTATGTCAATACAGCGTGCGTGGACAAATGGCGGTTAAGTGTATGGAGTGAGGCAGGGATGTGATATTTTTGGCTTTCTTTTAATTTATATGGATAGGTGATGAAGAATTAAAGTAACTATGGTAGGGAAGGTGTAAGACCTGATTGAAATGAAGAGAGTGGAGGGTGCCCTGTTTATTGTATGCGGATGTTTGTTTTGTGTGACGAATCTGAAGAAAGTTGAGAGGATTGGTAGAGAAGTTTATCAGGGTGTATAAACTGCAAAGGGAAGGTTTGAAATTAAATATAGATAAGAGTACGATGATGGTATGAGTAGAGAGTCCCCTGTGAAATCATGTTGGATGCATAATTGGTAAGAAACTGAGTTTAAATATTAGATATATGTTGACAGAGCAGTCTGACACCTTAAGGTGAAGTGGTAAGTCACACTAGCATAAATAGCAAGCTTATGAGACAAACTTTATGAATACAGCGACCATAAGTCTTTGAGTGCGCTACGTTTTTGTATGAGAGAGTATGTTAACACCGATGTTAATGTATTGTAGTGAAAAACCATGATGTTTAATAGGAGGGTACAGATTTCTAGTTAATTCGTTCAGATGGACAATCCTAGGGGCGTGTTAGTGTGTGAGAAGAATTGATAAAAAGAAGAATGAACGTGTGTATCTGGGTGAAGAAAGACGTAAATGAGAGTAATATACTAGAGTGTTTGGTCATATGGAAAGGGATGGATGATAGTCGTAAGTTGGCTAAGCGGATGAATAGTGCTTGTTCGCACTAGAGTCGACTGGCTGGGCAGACCAGTGAAAGATGAATTGAGTCAGTGAAGGAATGTCCAGTTGAAAGGAATGAGATTTTGGAACAAGTTAGATAAGAGAAAAGTGCATACATAGGATTGAATGGGGGCGTTTTTAAAGGGATGTCGTGGAATGTATCCAAGGAATGAACCCCACATTAGAGAGATACCAACACTAAGCCCTGCCTGCGGTCTTGTGAAGTCCCTAGATGGAATTTTTTTTTACTGGGTGACATGCTCAATAATTTACTTTTAAGAAGGTGGGATGATAGAGTGGAGGGGGGGCTTTCCTTTCTGACTTACGTTATGTTCATCTGCAAAGTCTTCTGTTTCCGGTGTATGTTTCACTACTTCACCCAATATGGTGAAAGGAGAAAGGTATTTGTATATATATAGTTATATATATATATATATATATATATATATATATATATATAAAGATATATATATATATATATATATATATATATATATAGAAAGATATATATATATATATATATTATATATATATATATATATATATATATATATATATATATATATATTATATATATATATATATATATATATATATATATATATATATATATATATATATATATATATATATATATATATATATATATATATATATATATATATATATATGTGAAGGCAGAATTTCTCTTGCCCTCACAATAATTATGTACACCTCTCATAGTAGCTCTGTATATCAAATTTTACTATTAATTTTATTATATATGAAAAATATTTAACAACCTTTTGTATGGCACTATTTTTGTGAGAGTGAGTCACTGCAATGCCGCCCGCGAAATGTCTGGCATTTCGAGGGAAGGAAGGCAGTTAGGCTTCAAGATACTAGAAGAGAAGTCGCATTTTTAAGCTTCGGCTTGTTAAAAGAACCGGAAAATTGTGTTTGATTGTAGGGACTTGTTATATTAACTTTCACCAATTTTATTAATGACTGTGAATTAGCCTATTGTGTTGAACAACAAATTGATTGCATTTTAAATTGTTCTTACATTGATGCCATTACCTACTATGTGATTTAATTAGTCTTAGGAATAAAAGAATAAAAGTAATTACTCCTTTTCATTATCACTGTATTAACTCGTCAAAGGGTTATTACAAAGAATGGTAACCTCCAGTGTGACATTGAACACCCATACCTAACTGATGTGAAGAGTGTCAAATAGTGAATTAATTCAAACAGTGCCTAATTAAGACAGTGAAGTGAAAAAAAGTGCCAATTCAAAACACAAACACACACAAGAAAAACAAAAAAAAAAACACAGTTCAAATTCCCCGGAAAAACAGTGAAATAAGAAACCCTATCCCAATAGGCTTAAAAACTTTTCCCTAAACAAAAAAAAAAAAAAAAAAAAAACCGTTAAGAATGCCGAGTTTAAAAAGAAAGTCGCTCAGAGTCCAAACGAAGAGAAGCAACGTAGCTATTGTAACTCGGTCTCAATCGTCAAGACCCCATCACACTCCCCCAGAAGTAGCCCCTCCTATCGAGGGGGTAAATGAAGAAGATGACGCATCACAATACGAAACAGACTCGGAAAACGAGATCCTAGGAGAGCATGAAGCAACAAACCTGGTGAAGAGTCATCCTTCCCCCACTCTCTTAGGGAGAAAAGGAAGGAAGAAGAATCTCCCGCTCAATGCCATTCCCCCCTTCAACGAGTTCAATGCCTTAGAGTGGATTCGGCAGACAACAATGATCTTTAACCTTAATGAAATCATCGATCAAAGGGAGAGGGTAAGACTTTTGGCATCAAAATTACCAAGCAAGATTACAAATTCGTTGAAACTTCCCCTAAAGGACGATTGTTATACTAAACTAGTCAAGGTAATAGAAAAAATTTATGCACCATCGCTAAGAACTCAGATAGAAGAAGTCTTTCAATCAGGCATGAGGGAGGGAGAGCTCCCATCCGATTATGCAGTTAGAATAAAAGAAATGCTTGGATTATCCACTTTCGATTCGATAACAGACAACGATGCAAAATTTATTAGAGAACTCTTTCTCTTACGATTGCCTAAGCAATTGCAGATCTCCCTCATGACGACAGAGAAGAACCATAATTTTGAGGAATTAATTGAAATTGCCGACGACATCTTTAACAAATTTTTCTCCCAAAACGGTGCTCGCCAATCCCCCGCGGGGGTGAGAAACGAATGGCAATCTGTGAACGCCATACGACCAGCAGAAGAAAAAGTCACCAAGTCACTCAACAGAGAGACTTCAGCGCAGGAGAGGGAGATAAGTCGACTGATAATCTCTCATGAGAAGTCGGCCGAAGAAATGAAGTCACTAGCCAAGAGCGTCATAGAGCTCGCGAAGACACTGTGTCAGAATGCGAAGAATTCCCCCACCCCCAATAATGATCAAAATTCAAGAGGAAGAAATTTCAACCGATCAACTTATAACAACGTTGCAGCTGGGCCTAGTACAGAAGGCCTTTGTAGGTTCCATAGGAAATTTTTGCACCATTCATTTCGATGTGAGGGTCGATATTGTCCAATGTACACCTTGATATCGCAACCCCCGGCAACTCCTCCACCCCCACAACAGAACGTCAACATTTCAAAAAATGGAAAGGCTGGTCCGTGAGGCGACTCCCGGGCCAGATGAGGGTGAATATTGGGGGGAACGACGCTTTTGTGAGTAGAGACCTTTGTGATTGTTTACCCTGTAACTTTTGTATGAATAAATCAAATTTTGGGCGGGGAAGTATTAATTTTAACTATAGTAGGAGACGTTATTATAACGATAATCATAATAACAGTAGAAATTATAGTCGTAATTATAATAATAGAAATTACAGTAACCATAGTATTGACAATTTTTATAATAATAATTGCTATGGTAACGAAAATATTAATTGTAACGATGATAATTATAATAATAATGCACGCGTCGGTTATAATAATTTCTATAATAGTAATGAGCATGCTAATCTTAATGGCCATAATAGTAATAGGTACTTTAGTAATAATTGTAATTATATTAATCGTGGGTATGATGGAAATGTTAATAGATTTAAATGGAGTAGAAATATCACTTGTAAGGATGATCAAGGGCAGGGGGGGATTCCTAGTGATTCACCCCCTCCCCCACAGAAGTCGCTTGTCACTGAGTCGGTAGGAGTAGAGTCATCTTCAACTTCAAATTGTAACTCAACGCATGATGAGGTTAATAACAATAATCGCAATAATAATAATAATGATTGTAGAACTAGGAATGATAGTCGTAGTGATGGCAATAACGGTTTTGTAAATTCTTATAATTGTATTGAAAATAATAACGCTGTGACTTTTGAAAACAATAGCTTTGTGAATGAGTCGCTGCCTCCCCCGACGGAGTCAACCTATCCCCCTACCCCAGTCACTGGGAAGAAGGCGGGAATGGAGGCGATTCTGACTTGTGAATCTATACTTATTGATAAAAATAATGATAAAAATGAATTTGTAATTAATGAAAGGGGCGAAATTCCCTTTCTGAAAATGAATTGTATTAGTTTTAGAAATGAAGGAGGTTCTTCTTCTTCCGATAAGCATGAGGGATCATTAATTTTAAGAAATAATGCATGTGACTTGTCTGATAATGCTGTGATGGAAGTTTCTGGCAACTCTACTGAAATCGTTGCAGCTGTTAGAAATATAATTTTTGATAAACTATATTACATCTCGGATAAGACTAGCAATGAATCCTATTTACTAGACTGTGGGAGTTGCCTCAACCTTATGAGTGCTTCTGAATTAGATAAGGAGGGGGCCCCGATTGGCAGTGCCAGGGCCGCAAATGGGGGCTGCATGAACATTTATGATAAAAGGGTAATCAAAATTGATTTGGGGTTAGATAGATTTTACAATGTGCATGCTTATGCGGCAGATATCAAATTTAATGTTCTCGGCATGCCTTTTCTCAAAGAACACGGGTTCATCATAGACTTTAGGTGCCATTATTTATTAGATCCCAGCACAAACCGTAGTATTTCTCTTAGTAATGAGGCTTTCGATTTTTCGGAACATGTTCGAAATTCTATCTTCCCTCTGGCCGCTGTCTCTTTAAATATACCGCTTTGCAAATACGAATTGGTTAATAATTTAATTAGGAAGTATCAAGTCTTATTCTTAAATCCTTATAAAGCACCTAATTTAAATTTAAAGAATGATCAACTCAAAAGATGGCGCTTTATCTGTACAAAATACAGGAAGGAAGGGGGCGTGGCTTATTTTGACAGCTGTGAGAACGATTTTACTGCTCGCTCACAACCCGACGCTAATGAAACTATAGGGGAGGGGGGAGGGGAGGGTAGAGATTGTACTATTGGAGAGGGGGGTGAAGATTGCACTGTTGATGAGGGGGGAGGGGAGAGAGAAGAATGTCCTTTGAAGGAAGAAATTTTATGCGAGTTAGCGGCAAACTACCCATACCATGTGAATGTTAATGGATCGCCGATACAATTGAGGAGTAGAAGCATAGCTCCACATCTTTTTGAGAAAGCAAGGGAGGAAATCAATAAATTATTGGACGCGGGGGTCATTTCGCGGGGGAGAAGCAATTGGGGTTTTCCAACTAGCTTTTTGCCAAAGTCGGACGGAAGGGTTCGTTTGGTCGTTGATCTGAGGTTATTAAACCAAAGATCAACCTCTGACAATTTTACCCTACCCAAGATTAAGGATATTATATTGCAATTGCAACATTGCAAGTTATTAACAAGGCTAGACGTTCGGCAAGCTTACTATAACGTGCCAGTCAGCGAGGAAACAAAGAAATATTTCACTATTACTTGTCCATTTGGTAATTACAGTTTTAACTATTTAATACAAGGACATAAGTGTTCTTCTAGTGCCTTCCAGCGCTTTATGTCAATCTTGTTTGGAGATTTAAGGAACGTTTTTGTTTATTTAGATGACATCTTAATTGCCAGTTCGACTCTTGAAGAGCATGTTGCAATGTTGGAGAAAGTTTTAGAGAGATTAAAAATTTATCTGAACCCAGAAAAATGTGTACTTGCAGTCGAAGAAACGGACTTTCTAGGTTTCAATGTTAGCGAGAAGGGGGTTAAGCCTAGTAAGGAGAAAATCGATGCAGTGGTGAATGTTGCAAGGCCAACAACCATCAAACAACTTAGGGCTTTCCTCGGTCTATATAACTTCTGCCGAATCAATATAGTAGGGGCGGCTCAATTGTTGCAACCCCTAACGAAAATGTTGAAAGGAAAACCCGCCTCCAATAAAAGGATTTCCTGGGGGGTAGAAGCCGAGCGAGCGTTTCTAGAAGCTAAAGCGGCAATGGTGAGTGCCACCCTGTTGTCGTTCCCTGATGAAGGAACTGAGTTACTAGTATACACGAAGGTAAGCGAACTCACTATAGCTAGTGCACTGATGGGAGAAGAAGATAACCAAACAAAGATTTTCGCGCTTTATAGTACCATACTCACCGAGGCAGAAGTGGCCCTACCACAGCTGGTTAAGGAGCTCTTATGCGTCAAAAACAGTTTACAAAAATATGCTTACTTAATTGCCAATAAGAGAATCACTGTCTGTACTAGCAACAGTGGGTTAATCACAGCTTATATGAAAAAGAGTGCCGAAAAAATTCATAATATTCGAGAGGTAAATTTATTGAATGCCATTGCAAATTTTGACGTTGAATTTAAATTGGTCTCTAAGGCTAAAAATAAATTGGCGATAATTTTAACAGAATTGGCTAACGAAAGAGATAAAATCATAGAGGCTGGGGAGTTGCAATTGCAACTGGCTTGTATAGAAAATGGGGAGTGGGCGTGGCCAAAACAAAATACTATGGAGACGGAGTTACAACTGGAGGAGGAGTTTAGTGGATGGAATTCTCTGAATTCCGTAGTGGAAGGGTTAAGCCCTTTAAATCGCACGTTAAAAGAACAAAACTTGCTGGAGTAATAATAATAATAATAATAATAATAATAATAATAATAATAATAATAATAATAATAATAATAATAATAATAATAAAAATAATAATAAAAGTGGTAATAATAATGAAAGTAATAATAATAATAATAATAATACACAATAATAATAATAATAATAATAATAATAATAATAATAATAAAATAATAACAAAAGCAATAATAATAATTTAAAATAATAATAATAATAATAATAATAATAATAATAATAATAATAATAATAATAATAATAGTAATAATAATAATAATAATAATAATGAAAATAATAATAATAATAATAATAATAATAAAAGCGATAGTAGTAGTAGTAGTAAATGCGATAGTAGTAGTAGTAGTAGTAGTAGTAGTAGTAATAATAATAATAGTGGCAATGATAGTAGTAGCGAAGCTGGTGATGATAATGACTTTGATGATTTTGTAATAAATGCTATAACTTACAGTAAAAAAGGGTTAAATGGAATGATGAAGAAATTTCAGGATGGGGTAGATTTCAAAGAGATAGCTATAGAACAGGAGACTGATGGTTATATAAGGGACCTAATAAAGGGGCTGAAAACTAGTGGATTGAAGGCCTGCTACAAGGAATTCATCCATCGGGGCAAAGAGCTGTCTTTGGCGGTTGATATCTCTACGGGCACAGCTAGAATATTAGTACCGGAAAATCTGGTGGATGATGTCATAGAGAAGGTACATAATACAAATCACTTGGGAATTAAACGGACTTTGATTATTTTGAAAGCGGATTTTGCCTTCAGATTTATGCATAGTAGAGTAAAAAAATTTATACAGAGTTGTGATGTCTGTCAAAAAAATAAGAGTGTTAGAAGGATATCTCCAGAATTCGGCAGATTTAAGGAAGTCTCGGAGAAGTTTGACACTCTCCATGTGGATTTATGTAAGTTTCCGTATAGTATGGGGTTCAATTATCTGCTTGTTTTTATTGATAGATTTAGTAAGTATCCCTTCGCCTACCCTCTTAGGCAGGCGACAGTCGACTCGGTGTTGAATGTGTTAGTGAGCGAAATTTTTCCGTTTTGTGGCTCAATAAAAAGACTCATCTCAGATCGAGGAAGCCAATTCACTGCCAAATTATTTAATGACGTATGTAACCTACTCGGCATAGATAAAATTTTCACAACGGCTAGCTCACCAAACGTGAATGGCCTAGTGGAAAATTTGAACCAAGCTCTCATAGTGACGCTAAGGTGTATGATTAATGATGAAGAGAATGAAGGGTTAAAATGGCCTGAAATTTTGCCTTGGGCACTGTACTGTTTGAGAATTAGTCCTCTAAATGACCAAGGGGTTACTCCCAGTGTGCTTATGTTCGGCCAGAATCTATCAGTGCCAGGAAGCTTGTTACAGAAGGAGGCACTCAGTGCCACGGTCAGTCAAAGCGCCTATTTGAAGAAATTAGTGGCCTTAATGCGTAGGCCTTTGGCACCACATGTTGTATATAAAAATAAAAATATATTTATCCCGAAAGATCTCCACAAGGCAAGGGCCGTGTTGGTGAGAAATCAACAGTACAATGTAGGGAAACTGTCAGAGAGATACTCAGGACCCTTCAGGGTGCTACGAATAAAAAAGAATAACGTTTATATTTTAAAGCATGGGAAAGAGGCAGTGGAAAATTTAAGAAATGTAAGAATTTTTCATAACATAACTGATAGGGACACTGAAACCCAAGAGAAAAATAAAGTTAAATAAAAAAAAAAAAAAAAAAATTTATATATATAGATAATAATAATAAAAAAAAAAGAGAGGAAAAGGGGGAGCTTTTTAGTTCTGCATGCAACTCTTAGAATTAGACAGTAGTTGAATTGACACTTTATCCTTCCAAAAAAACATCTTCTTTCCTCTATCTAATACTATAGACGAAACGATGCTGCCAAACACTAATAGTAGTAATAAATTCCAGCATGTTCCTTACAAAATGTCACAGGAAGGGTTGTAATAGAAGAGTTGAAATAGTCAAAAACCCCGAGGTGGGGATTAAGAAGGTCTTTTATGTATTTTGTAACAATGTATTGTAAGAATAGAATTTGTGTCTCGTAATAATAATGTCAAATTATGACTGTGAATTAGCCTATTGTGTTGAACAACAAATTGATTTCTCTTGCCCTCACAATAATTATGTACACCTCTCATAGTTGCTCTGTATATCAAATTTTACTATTAATTTTATTATATATGGAAAATATTTAACAACCTTTCGTATGGCACTATTTTTGTGAGAGTGAGTCACTGCAATGCTGCCCGCGAAATGTCTGGCATTTCGAGGGAAGGAAGGCAGTTAGGCTTCAAGATACTAGAAGAGAAGTCGCATTTTTAAGCTTCGGCTTGTTAAAAGAACCGGAAAATTGTGTTTGATTGTAGGGACTTGTTATATTAACTTTCACCAATTTTATTA
Organism: Trachelipus rathkii; assembly: GCA_015478945.1. NCBI lineage: Eukaryota > Metazoa > Arthropoda > Malacostraca > Isopoda > Trachelipodidae > Trachelipus > Trachelipus rathkii. The sequence continues at coordinate 6,947 of JABUQX010145167.1, read as the reverse complement.
ATGACTGTGAATTAGCCTATTGTGTTGAACAACAAATTGATTGCATTTTAAATTGTTCTTACATTGATGCCATTACCTACTATGTGATTTAATTAGTCTTAGGAATAAAAGAATAAAAGTAATTACTCCTTTTCATTATCACTGTATTAACTCGTCAAAGGGTTATTACATATATATATATATATATATATCAAAAAATACATATATTATATATATATATATATATATATATATATATATATATATATATATATATATATATATATATATATATGTAGGATAAGGAATATATATATGTCTATATATATATATATAAAATTATTATATATATATATATATATATATATATATATATATATATATATATATATATATATATATATATATATATATATATATATATATATATGTATATATATGATATATATTATATATACATACATATATATATATATTATATTATATATATATATATTATATACATATATTATTATTATATTATTATATATTATTATTATTATTATAAAAAATTATTAGTATTAATTATTATTATTATATTATATATTATATTATATTATTATTATTATTATTATTATTATTATTATTATTATTATTATTATTATTATTATTATATTATTATTATTATTATTATTATAATTTTTAGGCCCTAATTTTATTTATATATATATACATATATTATTATTATTATATATACATATATTATTATATATTATTATTATATATATATATATATATACATATATATATATTATATATATATATAAGAAGATATATTAGATATATATATATATATATATATATTATTATTATTATTATTATTATTATTATTATTATATATATATATTATTAATATTATATATTATATTATATATATTATATATATATATACATATAATATATATATATAAGGAAGTGGGGACAGAATAAAAGTGAGCCCAATCTTTTTGAGATATGAAGGAGTAGAGATATTTGCTTTAAACTTGGAATATAATCTATATATGGGGACGAAACAGGGTAAATTTCAAGTTGGTGGGATGTATATAGAGGGGGTCACCCCCGAGGGTGGACGCCGATATTTGGTTTACGCTCTTTTTGCGGGATCTGAGCGATCGAAATTAAGCCTAACAAGCGTTCAGGCGACCGACCACCTGGAGGTCAAACAGACCGAAGGTCTGTTTGACCGACAGACACAGACTGAGCGCGCGCGCATACACATACACATTATTATTATTATTATTACGTTTACATCTGATTTCGAAGGAACAGTCTGAGTTTAAAAACGATCCCTGTAGCGGATCGTTTTTACGCACTCCGACTTCGGTTTCCACCGTGGCTGTTTCTTCTTCGCATCCGGTTTTGACTCCGACTTTGATTGCCAGCCTGCCTCCGCCTCCGAACTTATCGTATAGTGCTAAAATTTGGAGGATGGTTAGATGATGAGGTAACCTCGTCGTAGACGAGGTTACGCCTGCGTGGGTCCCCCTAAGGGGGACCCCACACCATAAAAAAAAATTTAATTGATCGTATAAAGCTGAAATTTGGGAAGATTCAGAGTTGAGTTTCTAGAAAGACGCGCCATGTGATTCTGAGCAGTTGGCCGCACTGGTGCTGGAGCGGCGGCGGTGCTAGGTTTATGAACATTCGTAAAACAACAATGTTATGTCCTTATAAGGGTTATCGAGGTCGTTAGAGTTCGAATATGATGATTATAAGTCTGTGTAGGGTGGACCCCCCATTAGGGGGTCCTGACTGAAAGAGCACAGAGTGCAAAAACAAAGGAGGAAGAAAGAAGGATGAAAGATGAATAAGGAGGGAAAGAATGAAGAAGGAGTCTGACTCAGAGGAGTAGGAGTTGATAGCTGCACCGGTGCTGGCTCCGGTGCGGTGCCGAATTATTAAATATTAGTGTAATGATACAATGTTGGTGTCTTTATATATAAACTATTGGATCTGTAGATTTCGAAAATAATGGTTTCAGAACCATCAAGAAATAAAAATAAATAAATAAATAAATAAATAAAATTTCTTATTCTTTTTATGTTTATAACTTACAAATTTACGTTTTTACATACCCTAAAGCAGTAAATCACTAAATCAAACCACCATCCAGCCAGCATCCAACATCCCTCCTGACCATCTGTGATCTATTGATCAATTGATTAAGGTCATTTCGAGTATCATTTTTGATAAACATAACATAAAATCGTCTTTATACAAACATCAGCCAATATATGCTGACGTAACAAAGTTTCACAGTAATGAAGCTTACTTAGCATCATCTGAACTATGAATATAACCCACAACGAGAAACTTAGCCCATCTTAAACAAGAATAAATGGTTAACGTTAACAGAGTTTCACACTTAACACCAGTAAAGTAACTAACATAACATCCAAAAACGTAACTTATTCACACTTTGTCAAGCATGTCTCAAATATTAATGTTAATTTACATTAACATGGTAATATGTAACAAAAATTTACCATAACCGTGTGTACTATCATATAGACCAATGAGTATACTCTAACGTAACAAAGGTTTTCATATTAATAAAGTCAACATAACATTACAGAACTAAGAATATAATGTACAAAGGCAAACCAGCCCATCTAAGCAAGAATAAACTGCTAACATTAACAAAGATTCACATACAACCTACAGCACTAATCCATTTAATGCATATCTCTGTAGAGAAACTTAAAAAGTCCATGGAAGAAGTTTTCATCAATAACCTTTACTTCATATAGGTTATTGATGAAAACTTCTTCCATGAACCAAGAGATCTTGAAACATCATTCGAAATGCTTGCTAATGAAGTCATTGATGCTATATTCCAACCCTCATACGAATCCTATCATAGTCTAAGTCTTGTAATAGACTATGATAGGATACGTATGAGGGTTGGAATCAATTTCACTTTTGACGATGATCAGTCACCTGTCTGGAAATACTATGTAAAGGTCCTCGTAAAGAGGACATTCGTAGGAGCAGAATGAGAGGTCATCATACCAACACAGCGAAAAATGTCTTACTGACGAAATTTGGATGTATAAACAGCTCTAAAAGGTAACGAGATTCTTTCTTTCAACCAATCAGAAGAAAGTAAACAAGAATACAATGCACGAACGAACCATATCAGTTCAAAAGGGTATATATTCTCGTTAGACAACAACAACAACAACAACAACAACAACAATAACAGTCCAAAAATAAGTTCTTTATATACCAACCAACGAATATATAACGTAACATTGTTTTCACATTAATTAAGCTAACATAGCATTACCAGAACTAAGAATATAATGTACAATAACAAAAATCTAACACACCTTACGCTAGAATAAACAACTAACATTAACAAAGTTCCATACTTAACAGCAGTAAAGTACCTAGCATAGCATACAAAACGTAACCTATTCACACTTTTTTCAAGCATATCTCTAACATATCGATGTTAATTTTACATTAACAAATGATTTACGTAGCATTTAGAGTATCATTTCGGATAAACATAGCACAAAATGAGTTCTTTATATACTAACCATCGAATATATGCTAACATAACAAGGTTTTCATATTAATATAGCTAACATAGCATCACATGAACCAGGAAAATAATGTACAACGGTAAACCTAACACATCTTACGTCCTAATAAACTGTTAACATTAACAAAGTTCCACACTTAATACCAGTAAAGTAACTAACTTTACATACAAAACGTAACCTGTTCATACTTTTTCAAGCATATCTCTAACATATTAACGTTAATCTTACATTGACACAGTAACATTTATCAAAAAATGTATCATAACCCTGACCGATTATCATACAGACCAACGAATATATGCAAACCTACCAAAGTTTTTTACATTATCATAGTAATATTTAACAAAAATTTATCATAACCTTACCCAAATAACATTATCTCTTTTTAGACTCCGTCCCCCCTTTCAGAAAATATCAAGTCTAAACATGAAAATGATTTTATGCTATAACCATTTGCATAAAGTGATGCAATACTTATTATATTTGACCCTCTGGCAGGAACACAAGCAATGTAGCAGTCGCCATTCGGTTTACGATTAAATATAAATGACACATCGTTGGGAATAACGAAACTCCTCATGAAGATATCAACAACAAGCGTAGAGATGCGGGGGAGATATCATCGTATTCAACACTGCGAAAAACTATCCTACTGAAGAAAATAGTGTATAAACATCCCTTAAATGTAATGAGATTCTTTCTTTCAACCAATCAGAAGAAAGTAAACAAGAATACGACGTACGAATGAACCATATCAGTTCAAAAGGGTATATATTCTCATTAGACAACAACAACAACAACAACAATAACATAGTACAAAGATAAGTTCTTTATATACAAACCAACGAATATATGCTAACATAACAAGGTTTTCACATTAATAAAGCTAACATAGCATCATGTGGACTAAGAAAATAATGTACAACGACGAATCTATCACGAATAAACAACTAACATTAACAAAGTTTCATACTTAACAGCAGTAAAGTACCTAACACAGCGTACAAAACGTAACCTATTCACACTTTTTCCAAGCATATCTCTAACATATTAACGTTAATTTTACATTGACATAGTAATATTTAACAAGGATTTATCATAATCTTGTCCAATTATCATACAGACCAACGAATAATTGTAAACATAACAAAGTTTTATCCAAACATAACACAAAAATAAGTTCTTTATATACTAACCATTGAATATATGCTTAACCAACAAAGCTTTAGCATCAATAAAGCTAGCATATCTTAACCGCAACTAAGAATATAATGTACAAAGGCAAACTTAACATACCTCGCGTATGAATAATCAGCTAACATCCTGAAAATTCCCTACTTATCAAAGGTAAAGTAACTAATAGGTCATACAATACTCGATATGTTCCCACTTTTCTAGCATATCAGCAACAGGTAAAACCGCATCATCTAACAAAATCCCTCAACAAAGTGACCAATCTATCAAAGATACCAACATCTGGAACTACGAATTAACACCATCTTCATCAAAGTGTCACTCGTTTTGAGTATAACATCAATTGACCTATGAATAAACATAGACATTAGCAAAATTCTAGGGCAAACCTAACATTACCCAACAAAAACTTAACCTAGGCTCACGTTTCTAACACATCATCGTCAGTTAACACAGTAATATCTTACAAAAACTCATCATTTCTCTAACAAATCAGTGTTATTTTCACATTGTCATAGTAATATTTAACATAACGTACCTAACTTACGAATAAACAGTTTTCATTAATCAAGAGTATCTAAAGCAACACATAACCTTCCGAGAGAAAACCCATGGGGATGTGCTCCTTGTAACACCTAACGCTTTCATGAGGTAACATGAAATATTTTTATCCTTACCCTATTTTAGACCCCGCCCTTTCAGAAAATATCATTTCAAAACTGTTAGATTAAGCAACAGCGCATCATACAGAGGCGATTTGATAGCACTGTAAGCACTGTAAGCACTACTTGGAGATCACCCCAGAGAGATGCACGAAGACCCATCTCGGGGTACCCTGAAGGGGTGTAAGCGGTAAGGGCACCCTTTGGGCTGAGCCCTTATGTAACAGGTAAAGACGTATTATCTAACAAAATCCCTTAACAAAGTGACCAATCTATCAAAGATACCAGCATCTTGAACTATGAATTGACACTATCTTCATCAAAGTGTCACTCGTCTCGAGTATAACATCATTTGAACTATGAATAAACGTAGACATTAGCAAAATTCTCTGGCAAACCTGACATTACTCAACAAAAACTTAACCTAGGCTCACGTTTCTAACACATCATCGTCAGGTAACACAGTAATATCTTACAAAACTCATCATTTCTCTACCAAATCAGTGCTAATTTCACCCTGTCATAGTATGATTAATATATCGTAATTTAACTGGGTTCATTAACCGTTGTCTAGCAACAATACTCGCCCGAGAGAAACCCCAGAGGGTGTGGATCTGAGAGGATAACACCCGAAGGTGTAAACGCTCTGGGCCTCAGCCCGAAGGGCTGAGGCCTTACCCCTCCTTCGGAGGGGTAATGCCCGCTTACACCCCTTCGGGTGATCCTCAAGATTTACACCCTTTGAGGGGGCGCATCCCCCTTCTCTCGGAAGGTGATGTGTTGCTTTAGACCTGGTTAATGAAACCTGCTTATTCGTGTTAGGCACGTTATGTGCATGATCCAATATTTAGATTTTGGGGGACCCCATTTTAGCCCCTCACTGAAATGGACATCAAATTCGGAATTATCAGCCAGATTTTGACCCTATAAACACCAAATATGTAGCTTTTTTTTGGCCTCTAAAACGTTGTTTTCCGGTGTTTTTCTGTGTTTGTCATTTTTTCAAAATTTTCAATTTTTCAAACCCAAGTGTTTTTATATTTGTATCAACTTCCAGAATTTTTTTCGAAATGACTTCAAACTTGAAATATGCATAGATGGGTCCATTACCTACAAAATGCACTGATTATTTTTTCGATTTTTTGAGTTTTGTGCTCAGCGTTGTCCAATTTCCAAACCCACTTTTTGGATTTTGAAATGAAAAATTGCGGATAATTTTTATGTGTTTGGGCGAGGGATGAAACCTGTGGCATGTAGTCTGGGAGACATTTACTTAGATAATTTCTTGTATATGCATTAGTTTTGGATTTTTTAAAACAATTTTAAAAAAAAAAAGAAAATTCTTAAATTTTTAAAATCGTGCTTTTGAAATAAAAATTATCTAAGTAAAAAGGAATCTCGCCCAACTATACAAGCCCTGAAAATTTGATGTTGATCGGTGAAGCGGCGCACGAAAACGCGAAAGCGTTTCACGATAATGCGAAAACGGTTAACACCCAACTAGGTAACCGAACGAAGTATG
>JABUQX010145166.1:30000-44786 GCA_015478945.1 Trachelipus rathkii | reverse complement strand
CCAACTAAAGGTTTAACATTAGGCAGCCACCCTTACATTCATTCCACCACCACTGCCAAATATCTCTACACAAGGAAGACACTTTGTGTTCATATTCCAAAAAAGATATAGGTAAAATAACTGGTACACCAAAAACATTACACTCCTTTGCCGCATCATCCACCTTGTCATGCAGATCAAGTCCCACATGACAAGGAGTCCATATTAAAATGACCTTCCTGCCATAAAGGCTATAAACCAAGCTTTTGATTCTGTACATCAAGTAATGGATGGAAGAACTGATAAGGAATTCATAAAAATTGCAATTTTATAATGAATCTTGCATCTAAAAGTTAGAAGTGATTTGTATATAGCATATGCCTCAGCAGGGAAAACTGAACAAAATTTGGGTAACAAATATTGAGCTAAAGTATCCTTATAGAAAATGCACTGGCAATATTAAAATTAATTTTAGAACTGTTTGTGAGAACAATGATAAAATGCTGTCCCTTGAGAAGAAGAGACTTTTCTAAGAATAACTTCCTGTAAATAATTGATGATGAGAGATATTTTGGGGGTATTTCAGAAAGGTGCTATCAAATTACAAACTGAGGGAGGAGTCAGGATACATTAAGGGAATCTATGCTAAGTGTTCAACAGGAAGATCATTAGTCTGAAAGAATTCCATCAATCTAGCAAAACATGGTAGCTGATATGGTCTAGTTTTATAAAAGTCATAGATATAGTAATCATTGAAAAAGTGCCTGACAGGAGGATGATCTTTTTATTTTAAGTTGGCTACTAATGTAGTTAAGTCCCAGCAATTTCCATCAAATACACAATTAAGACATTAAGAATATAGAGACAGTAAAAAGCCACATGGGCCTATCGAGACTGTCCCAGTCAACAAACTACCCAAACATGCTCATGCAAATCCACAAAGCACCCTAGGGCTTGTCAAATTGTTGTAACTACAACCACCAATTTGGCTTAGTCAAAACTAATGATATATAAATATGATACCCCAAACCATCCACATGCATTAATAACTGATATGGTCACACATGCTATCTAACATTAATAACTACTATAACTAAAAACCTGCCAATTTGGTTTCGTCAATATATTATATGATACCCCCAACCCATCCATAAACGAATCTAACCCTTTCTTAAATGTTGCAATCGAGTCACACTCAACAACCTCCTCTGGCAGACTATTCCAAAATTTAACAACCCTATTACTGAATGCATGCTTTCTTATATCAAGATGGCATGCTTTCTTCTTAATTTTCTTATTATGCCCCCTGGTCACCTGTCCATGTTCTACTATGAAAAATTTATTGGTCTCTGTATTATCAATAGATGTAAATATTTTGTAGACTTGTATCATGTCCCCTCTGAGAAATCGCTTTTCTACAGAAAACATTCCTAACTCTCAGCGCCTCTCTTCATAGCCTACCCTCAAACCTAGAAATCATCTCTTGTTGCTCTATGTTGCACTCTCTAGCATATCTAAGTCTTTCTTTAAATAAGGCGCCCAAATGTGCATAATACTCTATTACTGGCCTAATATAGCTATTATAGTTTCCTTATTACTTCCTTGCTCTTGTAAACAACATTGCGATTTATTATGCTTTATTTCTAGCTTCCAAACACTGATTAGCTACTTTCAAATTACTGCTTATAATCACACCTAAATCTTTTTCTTGGTCCATAGACTCAAGCCAATCCCTATTCATATTGTAGTTAAAACTTTTATTTGAGTAACCTAGGTGAAGAACCTTACACTTTTTACTATTAAAATTCATTTGCCACTTATCTGCCCACCCAAGAAGTTTATCAAGATCATTTTGAATCTTTATGCATCCTTCACTATTCCTAACTGAGGTGGCCACTTTAGTATCATCTGCAAACTTAGAAACCTTGCATTTAAGTCCCTGGTCTAAATCATTTATATATATGAGGAACAATAGTGGCCCCAGCACTGAACCCTGTGGGACACCACTCTTCACTATTTCCATGATGATTTATTCCCATTTAGTTGTACACACTGTTTTCTATTTCGCAACCACCTAATCCAACCATGTACCACTCCACCTATACCACATGGCAATAACTTTTTTCATCAGCCTTATGTGGGAACCTTATCAAAAGCTTTTCTAAAGTCTAAATAGAGACATGAACTGGATCTCCTCGATCGATGCAGTCAGTAATGTATTCCATAAGTTCTAAAAGGTTTGTCTGACATGACCTACCCTTTCTGAAACCGTGATGGGAGTCATACACCTTGTTATCTTCTAAATATTTCTCTATATGACATTTCAGTAACATGAGCTACAACTTCCAAGAAGTCCACCCTAGTGCTTTAAAGCGCTCCTATTGCCTGCCAGTTCCTGAAACTGTACCTATTGAGTTGTAAAAGACCTGCTCCCAAAGTGAATCATATATGAAGCATGCATAATCAATTTTTTGGACCACAATCATGATATAAATATATAGTATACATTCTTATCCAACCAACAGGATATTACTACTAAGATATTTCAGTAAGAACAGAGACTTTTTGACTCTTCTGTACAAGTTCTGCTGTGTGTGATTTGCATGGATAACGAATCCAAATTCAAACCCAGAAACTTATGTGTATTATTGTAACTGGCTATCAGTTGCAGAAGGACACACAGCAAACTCTAGCTCATCCAACGGTTGTCCTTAGTAAAACTACTGTTTTTGTCTCTGTAGGAGAAAAGTTATTCCATGTTTTTGGACACCCAGAGAGAGAGCACAGTCATCTGCATATAGAGAAAACTGAACATCATTTCCACTAGGAATCAAAAAGGTCATTTATCATGATGGAAAAGAGACAAGGGCTCAAGACACTGCATTGGGGCCTAAATTCAGGGACCAAATATTTCTGATCATGCATTTCAAATCAGTACTCAATTCTATGTGATTTGATGAAATATTTTATATAAAGTAGTAGAGGGCTTTCACTCCAATTTTATAAAATCACAGGACAGGCCAATGATACTTTATGAAAAATAATAAAAAAAATTAAAATCACAGGATATACTTTAAAAAAAAAAAAAAAATAATGAAGCATAAAAAAAAGAAAATGATTTAAGTCTAAGAAAAAAAGTTACAGCCTCTCAAAGTTAAAAAATTTTCCCATAGGCTTTCTTATAAATTTTTTTTTAGGGCCATCCTAGTTAAGACATTAAGAATATAGAGACAGTAAGAAGCCACATGGGCCTGTCGAGACTGTCCCTGTCAACCCACTAACCAAACATGCTCATGCAACCACAAAGCACCCTAGAGGCTAATAAATTACTGTAACTCAAATCCACCAATTTGGCTTTGTCAAAACTAATGTTATGAAATGTGTTGGTGATAAGATTTGCTAAGTATACATAGACTTTTCCTATGATAACCTGAAATGAGACATAACCTGGATGGATCAAAAATAAAGTCTATGGGAGTTTTAACAACTTTGAGAGGCTGTAACTTTTTTTCCTAAAGAGACTGCCACATTTTTTTTTTTTATTCATTATTATTTTTTAGAGTATCTGTGATTTTTATAAAAATGGGTGAAGCCCCTTCTGATACTATTACCTTTATAAATATTGGAAAATTATCTGGATGCCCAACCTATGTAGCTTCAAAAGAAGCCCATGTGTCCACACAGTATAATAGGCTCTTTGTAACTTGAAAAAGATTTTTACCAAGAATTCATTTTTCATAAAAGCCTCCTGCATGCTACATTCCAAGCAGACCATCTTCTCCAGAAATCAAAAGTCCAATTTCTTACTAAAACAAAACTATATGGTATGGATAAAACCTTGGTATTGTGTAGCGCAGAGGGGTTTCCACCTAAGCCTTTATAAAAATCACAGGATATCCTCAAAAATAATAATGAAGAAAAAAACAAACATGGCGGTCTCTTTAGGAAAAAAGTTACAGCCTCTTAAAGTTATAAAAACTCCCATATGATTTTATAATAGATAGAGCTTATATACAAAAAAAAAAAAACTTTGGTAATAGTAGCGCAGAGGGGCTTCACCCAAGATTTTTATAAAAATCACAGGATATCCTCTAAAAAATAATAATGAAGAAAAACAAACATGGCGGTCTCTTTAGGAAAAAAAGTTACAGCCTCTTAAAGTTATTAAAACTCCCATATGATTTTATATAGATAGAGCTTATATACAAAAAAAAAAAAAAAAAAAAAAAAAAAAAAAAAAATCAGAATATATAATATATATATAGTAAAATTCCAGTATTTGATCTAAATATTTTCTGAAAAATGTTAAGTTGCTTTTTAAGAAAATTTAGTGGCAAGCTTCTGGAATTATGCCAGAAGTTTGCCACTAAACAATTTTCTTAAAACCTAACTTAACTTAACTTTTCTGAACTTAGAAATTTCTTTGAGCTTTGAAAAAATTTTCAGAAAATATTTAGATCAAATACTGGAGTTTTACCGAAAAATGAATATTTATTTAATTTATATGTATATATAAATATATAATTGCATTTTTAAATATATAAATATAACTCTGAAAATATATATATATATATATATATATATATATACCGTATATATATATATATATATATATATATATATATATATATATATATATATATATATATATATATATATATATATATATATATATATATATATATATATATATATATATATACTAAAAAAAAAACACTTAGACATTAAAACGATAATTATCTAGTGTATTTGATCTAAAAGTTTAATTAGTTCAGAAAAAGGTTTTTTTAAGAAGACTGCTTAGTGGCATGCTTCTGGCATAATTCCAGAGGCAACACTAATGAATTTTCTTTATGGTTTAACTTTTCTGAATAAATATATATATATATATATATATATATATATATATATATATATATATAGCGTCGGGCGGGGTGACGTGGACCACTTTAGGTATAACTTGGTCTCCCGACTCTCCCCTAATGCACTTTTTGGAAATTTTTTTTTTGTAAATCACGGCCCTATAGTCGGGCATAAGCACACAAAAAAATAATAATGTAATTCTAATAATAAAAGTTTTATTAAAGTTTGAATAACGCTGAGTCAGCCTGACCGTGGAGGGGTGAAGCGGACCACCATTGAGGGGTGACTCGGACCATCTGTTTAAATTCCTCTTTTACGTATAAATTCAATTTTATATTTTAATTTTTACTTATAATAATTATTTATCATATTAAAATTCGTAATAAGTAATAAAAATGTCAATAATGATAAATAAAATAAGAATAAAAATAAGGTGGTCCGATTCACCCCTCTCCGCTCAAAAATTTTGACACTTTTTTGAATTCTTTTTTTATTAAAATTTCATTATTTTTAAAAATTTTCACTTAATATGTAACTTTTATTATATTTAAATTAATTATACGAATAAAAATGTCAATAATATGTAAAATACGTAAAACAATGGTGGTCCGAGTCACCCCTCCATCAATTTTTACGGCAGGGTGAATCGGACCAAGTTAGGCCCCGTTTTTTTGCCACTAATACTGTTTGGATCAAAATTTACTTTGCCAGTTTAAAGCTAACATACTCGAGTGTATCCACTGAAAAAATAATTAAAATCCATCCACAATTTTTCATTTTATAATGAAGTTAAAAAAACACACATTTTTCAAAAGTGAAATTCTATTGAAGGACATTTTGTACCCTAATTTCTAACATTTTTTAAAAATATAAAAACTTTCTAGAATTAAAGATGATCTAAATAAAACTTGTAGTACTACCACGTGGCTATTAAATGAGCGAAAATTTTTTTTTTTTGTTATTATTATTTTTTATTTTATTTAGAGTGGACCGAATCACCCCTCCTAAAGAGGCAGGCCCAGTCACCCCGCCCGACGCTACTAGATATTCACCAAAAAAACAATGATTTGTCTTTAGGAAAAAAAGTTACAACCTCTCAAAATTAAAAATTTTTCCATAGGCTTTCTTATAAAAAAAATTAGTGGGCCTTGTGCTTGTTCTAGGGCCATCCTAGTTCAGGTTATGATAAGATTTGCTAAGTATACATAGATTTTCTCTGCAAAGGTTACTTTTCTGACTAGGACTCATTTTTGATCTTCGAGTCACTCAAGTGCTGTGGAGTCACTCAATAGTCGGTAGTTGAGTCGATTGACTCAGTGATGGTTTTTGTAGAGTGTGCTTCATTTTATTTTTATTTTTTTTGACAATAGTAGTGCAAAGGGGTGTAACCCCAGATTTTTATGAAAGTCACAGGATATACTCTAAAAAAAATAATAAAGAATAATGAAAACGAAAATCGTCGCTCTCCTTAGGAAAAAAAGTTACAGCCTCTCAAAGTTGTTAAAACTCCCACAGACTTTTTATTTTTGATCCATTAAGGTTGTCTCATTTCCGGCCCTCTAGTTCCGGTTATGATAAGTTTTGTTAGGTATACACAGAGAAAATCTATGTAGAATTAACAAATCTTATCATAACCTGAACTACACTGGCCCTTAAACGCGCACGAGACCCACTAATTTTTTTTAGAAGCCTATGGGAAAATTTTAAACTTTGAGAGGCTCTAACTTTTTTTCCTAAAGACTTAAATCAATTTTTTTTTTTTTTAAGCTTCATTAATATTTTTTTAGAGTATATCCTATGATTTTTAAAATATATATATATTTTTTTTATAAGAAAATCCTATGGGATTTTAAACAACTTTGAGAGGCTGTAACTTTTTTTCCTAAAGAGCGACGATTTTTGTTTTCACTATTCTTCCTTAATATTTTTTTTAGAGTATATCCTGTGATTTTCATAAAATTGGGGGTGACACCCCTCTGCATTACTATTACCTTTTTTTTAATTAATTTATGTATTTAATATATTAAATATCTCTGAAAATTACAAGATTAAAATAATACAAAAGCTGTGTAAGTCAATATAACCAAATTAATAAAACTAATCAAAACCCGGACTTAGAAGCCAACAAAAGTTAACCTAATATAGCCTACCTTACACAGCCTATAAGTCCAGGTTATGATATATTTTATTAATTATTAGATTAACTGACATAGCTTTTATTTTAATATATATATATATATATATATATATATATATATATATATATATATATATATATATATATATATATATATATATATATATATATATATATTTTGTGAATGAGTAAATTGACTCAAGTACTGACCAGTGAATGACCTGAGTTGAGTGACTCAAAGATCAAAAATGATTCCTGGTCAGAAAAGTAACCTTGCTGATTTTCTCTGTGTATACCTAACAAAACATATCATAACCTGAACTAGAGGGCCCTGAAATGAGACTCAACCTGGATGGATTAAAATGAAAAGTCTGTTATGGGAGTTTTAAACTTTGAGAGGCTGTAACTTATTTTCCTAAAGAGACTGCCACCTTTGTTTTTTTTATTCTACATTATTATTTTTTTAGAGTATATCCTGTGATTTTATAAAACGGGGGTGAAGCCTCTTCTCTGCGCTACTATTACCAAACCTTTCTTTAAAAGCCCTATTGACAACTACTTTTTTTTTTTTTTACTTTTTAATTTTGTGCTTTTCACCTGCTTGGACATCAACACACGCAGAGGTGAGAGAAGATCTAACTACAGTATGTAAAACGAATATATATCATAAGAACACTAATCACAATTTAATTAAACACTTGTATAAGCCACCAACATGAGCACTTAAATGAAGAACAAAAGTTCTAAGTCAATATCAAAAATATAGAATAAAATTCTGTATAAAATAGCAACCTTACAGAATTAAGGAATTTTCTTACGTTTGATGAGCATTTTTTTACGATTTTGCACCAAATTTGACAAAACGAACGAAAAACTTAAGCATTTTTTTAGCACAGATGCAAACGAAATGTGCTACACTGACTGGAGTACTGGATGTCTGTCCGTTTTTTTTTTTTCTAAAAAATCATCGGAAGACCATGTTCCCATTTGTGACGTAATTACTTTTAATTTAACAACGTTGAAGCCAAGATTTAGCTAAATTTCATTTAATCCGATTTATTATTATTTTTTTTAACAATAAATTATAATTAATGAATTATATATATATATATATATATATATATATATATATATATATATATATATATATATATATTATATATATATATATATATATATATATATATATATATATATATATATATATATATATATATATATATATATATATATATATATATGGTAAAGGTATGGCACAGGACTCCACATATTTTCTGAAAATATTCGAAGTTCAAAATCAATATATCGATATGCATATATAGCACAGTATAAATATATAGGAGTTTTGAGGCCTAATGGAAGAAGATGCTAGTTTTATTGAAAAGGCGAAAACCCTACCTGAGAGTGTAAATTTAACTCGAGGACTGGCGTCGGAAACCATTGCGCCGAGAAATGGTTTTCTAAAGTGTTCTAGGGTTAAGAGTTTCGGGCCAGAAGGAGAAGATGCTGGACCAACTGACAGGGCGAAAGTCCTACCTGGGAGTTGTTGTATATATATATATATATATATATATATATATATATATATATATATATATATATATATATATATATATATATATATATATATATATATATATATATATATTATAAGGTTTTAAAAAAGTGATATATAAGTACAATTGTGAATCTACATTAGCCTTACCTGAATTTGTTGTTTCAAAGATTTTTTTGCTCTTTGAATAAGATCTTGATAGTCCATAGATAACTCTGCCTTTTGGTTTTAGTAATCTATCACTTAAAATCTTAGTTAGGGTAAATTTGATTGGTGAGAAGGTAAAGAGAATAGAGATAGGTTGATAGTGAAAATATTTGAAAGAAATGAAGAAATTTACCTCTATACCCTTTTACATTTTGATTTTTAAATTTGATTACACAAACACGACTAAATAGTACCGCTTTTGAATTAGAAGTGAGTCCACAATTGTCGCAAGACATTGTGATTTTTTAGTGAAATTTAGTGAAAAATGGATACCACATGTAGACAAAATATAAATTCCGCTAAAACTAATAAATAAAAGATACTGTATATACCTAATAGTTTTTAAATCCTAAAATAAAATACTATATCCTAAAATAAAATACTAAAATGAGCAAAATAGAAAAGATATGGAAGCATCAAATACTTTTTATATCCTCCCACTGAAGAGTTGCAATGAAAACCATTGCAATTAAAAGAATTAAATTTTTTACAAATCAGATAAATTCCTGCGAAGGAATTCTTGACACTTGACAGCAGCCTGTCTAATAGGTCTTTCTTTGACTGAATTGAGCTGAGAAATTTGATTCTGTTGAGAGTCAAGTTGAGGTGAATTTATACCTGAAGTTGAAGGTTGTACATCTACAATAGCAGTATCACTATTACTTTGAATAACTGAATTTGAATTTGAGGGATCAACTTGATCTGTATTTTCATTGTTTTGACCATCTGAATTGGAGAGATCACTGCTTGCTTCAGCATCAGTTTCTCCACTGGAGACAGAGTGGGTAATAGATAACTCCAATGGGTAGAGATGACAAATAGAATAGTGACAGGTTTGTCCATCTCCCTTTTTTAATAACACACTCCTGATCTTATCGTCATCACCAACAATGACTTCCAGAACTCTACCCAAAAGCCAGAAGGGTCTAGGCTTATTAGGTGTGTGTATCAGAACTATATCTCCAACCTTAATTCTGTTGGTCCACTCTGACTGATAGAGATTTCTACTAGTCTGGCGCAAATTTAATAGGTAAGACTCATACCATAATTCCCTGAAAGTCTCCAAAACTCTTCCTTGAGCAGTTAGAGTTATGGCTAAGTCTTGTTGTGAGGGAGGAAGTTTTTTCCATATGGGGGTGGAAACTTCATTGAATATGAGGTTTGAATTGCCATAAGGCTTCAAAAAGGAATTTGGAGCAATAACTTCCAAATCATTATCTGATGACCTATAGGTTAAAGGTCTTGAATTGATAACATTGGTGATATTTGAAATACTTGTTAACAGTTGAAAGTAGGTTAAGGTTGCTTTACCTATAGTTTTATAGAGACATCCCTTAACTGTTCGTATCATTCTCTCCCAAACTGATCCCACCCAACTGGAATAGACTGGAATCTTGTAATGTTTGATGTTATTGATACGCATATGTTCGGAGAACATATTTGAAGACAAAGATTCTAACAGTATATTTCCACCTTGTTTGAAATTCCTGGCATTATCTGAGTACAAATTGGACGGTATGCCATATATATTTGTGAAACGTTGGAATGAAAGTAAAAAGGATTCAGTGGACATATCTGGAAGGACATCAACATGAATAGCTCTGATATTAAGGCAGGTGAAAATTAATAGATACATTTTTTGAAATTCCTTATCATTAATCTTTACAACGAGATGCCCTGTAAAGTCCACACCAGTATGCTCAAAAGGACGCACAAAATTAACTCTATGATGAGGAAGATTAGTCATTTTTGGATATTTAAAGGGTATACTGTTAAATTTTTTGCATACTATACAGTCTGACAAAACATTCTTTACAGCCTGCCTGGCCTTGGTAATCCAGAAGCCATGAGCTCTGATAAAATTGATAGTGGTTTGAACACCCAAATGTTGACATCTTGAATGAAAGTCTCTTATGATTAATCTAGTGAGATGATGATCCTTGCCAAGAAGAATTGGATTTATCACATCATCATTATATAAAAGTGTCTTGGCAATTCTACCTTTGGATCGGATTAGGCCTTTATCATCTATGAATAAGTTAAGTTGATTGACCAGCGGTGGAATTTCATCCTTTTTAGGATTTTGGAGAAATAATATCTCCTTAGAAAAACAATGCTGCTGCATTATCTTCAACCAATAGAGTTGGGCTTTCTGATCACAATCTTCATCCAGCCCTTTACTCCTGCTAATGAATTTGAATATTTTTGAAGTTACTTTATAAAGCCTATGCACACTTGAGTAATCTTTAAATGGTAACAAAGACTGAGAAACAACCACAGATGTGTTACATTGTAAAGTCTTTTCCTTATTGGCCTCAGACAAACATTTAAGTTTACTAATAGGCCATTGAGATTGATCTAAAAGAATCCAAGAAGGACCCTTTAGCCATAATGGCAATTTTGAAAGAAAAGTAGAGGTTGTAACACCTCTGGTAATCAGATCTGCTGGGTTTTCAGCAGTATTGATGTAAGCATAAGAAATGGATACTTTGTACTCTTGCTCAACTTGTTTTTTGATTTGATAAATTTCTTTGAGCCTATTATTTACAAAAATATTTTTATTTTTTGCTTTTCCAGACAGGAGCCATGAAAGGACAATTTGAGCATCTACAAAGACCTTTATGTTTTTGAACTGTACATTAGGAAATTCTGATAATATTGATTTGATACACTTGAAAAATAAGAACACAGATAACAACTCTAAAGAGGGCAAAGCCCTAGATTTGAGAGGGGCCACCTTGGCCTTTGAGAATATTAAATTAGAACCTTGACCTATATTATAAATGACAAAACCATAACAAGACGAGGAAGCATCACAAAATACGAATAAAGAGTTTGAGGGAGAAGGTGAGAAAGCACACCTTTCAATTTCAATATTATGTAATTTATTTAAATCTGAACATAGTGAAGACCAGGAAACTAAAACATCAGCAGGGACCTTTTCATCCCAATCGAGACCTAATTGCCATAATTTCCTAATTAATAACCGACCTCTTAAAGTTACGGGTAAAAAGATATTTAAAGGATCAAAAACCTTGGACACAGCAGATAACAACAATCTTTTGGTATTTGCATCAGCATTTACTGAAAATTTTGCTAGTTTTAACTTATCTGTAAGAGGATTAAAAAGATATCCAAGAACCTTATCTTCTGATTCCTGATGTTGAACTATTCTACCCTCTTCTTCCATAACAGTTCTTAATTGATCATTATTAGAGTCCCAACTTCTAAGATGGAAACCACCATCTTCCATTCTTTTGTTGCATTCATAATAAAGTTCTTTTAAATGTTGTAGATCATTGCCACTAATAATTAAATTATCAACAAAAAAATTATTTAATAGAATCTGAGTACATGCATCATCCTCATAAGACTGAGCATGATGCTTAATGATATAATTGAGGATGAAAGGTGAGGATGTGAAACCAAAAACAATGGTTGAGTATCGATAAGCCTTTAATTGACCATTACTTTTCCAAAAAAAGCAAAAGCGATTGCGGTCTTTGATAGATTTTAACTTAATCTGAAGGAAGGCTTGTTTAATGTCCGCTAACATGACAAACTGATTTGATCTGAACCGGAATAAATGACCCAACAAGGAGGACATAAGATCTGGTCCAGTATAGGCTGCCTCATTTAGAGATGGTAAAGAATTAGTTTTAAGAGAACAGTTAAACACAGGCCTGACCTTTGTTGATACTTGTTCATCAGTTTTGATAACAGGTCTGTGAGGAACCCAAATATAATTTTTATACTCAGAGGGAGATACACTGAACTCTTCAATAATACCATCAGCTAATTGTTGCTGAAAGACATCATCATAGGCTTTAACTAAATCTTTACTTTCCAAATTTTTATGAACTCTATTAAGCACTGCAAGAGCAATGTTATAGTTTGATGGCAACAAAGGAAGTTTATCTTCAATCCATGGAAGATCTATATGATATTTTCCGTCTTTGAACTCTATACCACCTTTGAATTTTTCAATCTGTTTCAAATCATCTTCAGATTTACTATTATTCATACCTTCTATACCTAAGGACTCTAATTTGAACATGTTTTCTAATCCTTGCTCTACCTCTGAATTACTTAGGATATGGCTTAAAGGATTAAAATAAGAATGTACAGGGTTTAAGACTGCATTAACCAAAGTATGGTTAACCTGCAATTGATTTTGATTTTGAACATGAATGTGATTTTGATTTTGAACATGATTTTGAACAACTGATGGTGGATTTGAAACTCTTATTTGATTATTGTATATAAAATTAGTAATATTTCCAAATGGAATAATAGAACCATCTCTTAACTTAAAAGCAGATCCACTCATACATTTAATCAATTCTAGTTGAGGGAAATACTCTATTAAATCGATGCCAATTAAGGCATCCAAATCGAAAAATGAGTTATTAGACTCTTTATAGCCAGAATCAGCTAATTTGAAAGATTTATTTATTAATTAGAGCCTGATCTACAAACTTAATCTCATAACTTAATTGAAGATCCTCATCAACCAAAAGAGGAAGGTGAAACAAGACTGGTCCATATATACATCAAGAACAGTCTCTTTCAAACTGCGGGTGGTAACACCTAAATAGGTTTTTATATCGTATTGAGTGCTTTGATGATTCTCTACAGATATATTGAGTTTGTCCAGCACTCTTTTAGAAAGGTAGGACCTCTGTGAGCCACAGTCGACTAGGCATCGAACTGAAGCCGAAACTTTACCCCTACCAATCCTTATAGTAATTGATGGCAACAAATATAAATTGTTGGTGCTTTGGCTAAAGCTAAGACATACATTTGTGAGGGTGGAACTTTTCCTTTGCTTACAAAGAGCTGTAATATGACTTCTTTTATTGCAAACTTGGCAACTAAAAGAAAGTTGCTCCTCAAGTCCAGGACACTGATCTGCAGTATGTTTAGTACTTGAACAATTGGGGCATAGATTTATTTCATTACACCTTTTAATTCTTAACTCATACGTTTGATAAACATTGCAATTGGTCATCACATGACCTTGGGATGAACAAAACTTACATGATCTCGAATAACCTTTGATTTTAGAAGTGGAAGAATCAATACCATGAGAAGCTTCATTTCCACTAACTTCATTAGTATGAGTTTTGAAATTTTGCAAAGCAGAATTGGAATCAGGCCTATTATTAGATTTTAAGGACTCATTCGTCCTTTGATTTTCATTATTTTTAAATTTAAAATTAGGCTTATCTGAAGTATTTACATTTTTAAATTTTGAATGAGTATTATGGGAAGGGACTTGATTGAAATTTTGACCTTTATTATGATTTGACGTTTTAACAATATTTTTGATAACTTCATTATAGCTATCAAATATTTGATTTAAATCAGGGTAATTGGTATTCAACTTGCGAGTAATTTCTTTGACTACCACATTAGGTAATTTTGATAAAACTATGTGGCTAAGTACTACTAATCCAGTAGCCTCCTCAAGATATTTGAGGTTATAACTCTCAAGTTCATATATTAATGTTCTGATATCATTTAAGTAAACCCTAGTCGCATTATATGTTGGGTCAAATACTGGTTTTAAAGATATGATTTTTTTAATGATTTCATCAATGATAAATTTTTCGTCTAAAAACTCTTTATCTAGAAGTTCAAGAGCTTTATTATAATTATTATCACTAATAGAAAGATTCTGAATTAGAGCGTTTAAGGGCTTAATTTATTTTTTAAGCAATGAAGTTTAATGGATTCACTTAAATTTTTTTGTAAATCTAAGGAGCTCTTAAATTTTGAAATGAAGGTTTTATAAGCAAACTTATCAGTTTCATTGCCCTCAAAGAAACCACAATCTATAGCCCTAAGAACAGATTCACTAAAATGAGAGCAAGTATTTTTTGGAGGGGTTGAATTTTGATCCCCTTTAAATTTTAATTCACTTAATTTTGATTTAATCGAGCATTGGTACTGAATCTGACTACACAACTCCTTATTATGAAACTCAGGAATGAGGGAGTCAACCTCATTATCATTATATATTTTTATTATATTTGTATCCTT
>JABUQX010145166.1:15000-20000 GCA_015478945.1 Trachelipus rathkii | reverse complement strand
TATATATATATAATATATATATATATATATATATATATATATATATATATATATATATATATATATATATATATATATATATATATATATAAATATATATATATATATATATATATATATATATATATGTACTTTTTTTCGTATCAAGCAATTAATAAATAAAATAAGCCATATAATTAATTATATTTGATATGATTTGATGCATTGATTTATTTTATTAATTTTAAATACTCTTAAGAGATATAATTTTGTAAATTATATTTTTTATAAGGTTAAGAATATTTTTGTATTTATTTAATTCTATTTAATTATAATGTAAATATAGAAATTATTTAGTTACTCCTTATTCTTGAGTAAGTACGAATAATTTTGATTTAAGCTAGTTTATTACTTTTAAATATATTTTATAAACGTAGTTTAGTTATAGTTTATTAATATTAAGAACTCGACCGTTGAAACTTCATTTTGGAATATCTTAGGCTCGGAAAATCTACCTGACAGAAGAACAAGGAGTTGATCTCCTTATTTTTCGGCTGGCAACTGTAGTCTTGACTACTTTAGAAAGGTCTAACTTTTCAGCTAGCGTCAATCTTAGTTGGTACTAAGTTGGCAAACTGGTATATAGTTGAAACTGGATAGTTGCTACTGTCCCCAAACCTTAACGGGTTTCCCAAATATCAAGACTTTAGTTGGTACTGAAGTTTGGATTATCAAATACCCGATTCACACTTTGATTCCTAATAAATTATTGATTAACCGAACAAAATATGTGATCATGATAACCAAATTTTTAGTTGATATTACCAAATTCCGATTCACACTTCGATTCCTAATAAAATTTTTGGTTAACCAAACAAATATTTAATCCTGATAAACAAATTAACCAGGTCATTACTAGTACATTTTGATTGAGAAAATCAAAAAAGTTTGTAACAATTTTTTTTAGGTTCTTGCCAATAAATCGCAAAATATTGATAATGAATTGATTACCACAACCAAATAATTGACTAAATGTTCGTTGTGCTAATAAAAATTTGGTTACTAGTACCAACTTGTTCGCCACGGTTACTTACATATTTCGATTATGGTAACGAAAACAGCTTGTTTATGGTAATCACAATTCGTGTGGTTCTATATTGACAAAAAAAGTATAGTTGTCACAACCATTTTGTGTTCTATACAAATAAATATTTTTTCAGTATATATATATATATATATATATATATATATATATATATATATATATATATATATATATATATATATATATATATATATATATATATTATATATATATATATATATATAAATATGTGTGTGTGTGTGGTGTGTGTGTGTGTGAGGTGAGTGTGTGAGAGAGAGAGAGAGTGAGAGAGAGAGAGAGAGAGAGGGAGAGAGAGAGAGAGAGAGAGAGAGAGAGAGAGAGAGAGAGAGAGAGAGAGAGAGAGAGAGAGAGAGAGAGAGAGAGAGAGAGAGAGAAATAGTTAATTCCTGTTCAAATTAACTTTCATAATAATAATAATAATAATAATAATAATAATAATAATAATAATAATAATAATGAGCAGTTTATGCTACAATAATTTCAATTATAAATAATAAGAATGCTATAAATTTGGGTATTTAATAAAATATTATTCAAATAAATTAGTACAAGTGTTTTTTTAACTGGAATGTTAGTTACATACTCTTGTAATATTTTCTTATATTTCTTATGAGAATATATATATATATATATATATATATATATATATATATATATATATATATATATATATATATATATATATATATATATATATATATATATATATATATATATTGTTGGAAATGGAACTAGTTTATTTCAACTATCGGCAATCATTTAACTAAAATAAAAAAAAATTATACTTTTTAATATTAATCACTTAAAATAATCTTAAGTAATCTACTAATTGTCAAGATTTCAAAGTGGAAGGTCATAATTCCCCATGCACCTTTCTGGAAAATTTCGGAGTATTTAAATATGTGTTGTGGTTTAATTGTCAATTAAAAGATAAGATTACTTTGTAAAATTATAGTAAATATAATCTTGGAAAAGCTTTGAAAACCTGATTAGTATTTAATAGCTCCGCTTTTTGAGCAAAGTTTTATATAGTGACCAAATAATTAAGTTTAACATAAAATGTGTGTTTGGCAAGAATATTTTGGTCAATAAACGGTGGAAAGCAACTCGTCTATTAAAAGTAGTAACTGGTGTGCATGTCCATTTGACGTTTTTAAATTTGTTTTGTCTATTTTAATAGTATATATATATATATATATATATATATATATATATATATATATATATATATATATATATATATATATATATATATATATATATATATATATATATATATATATATATATATATATATATATTTTTATTTTAATTTTCAAGAAAAAAAAAAAAAAAATAAGTACACTCGATATTTTATGGGAATTAACGATACATTGATATTTAATATTAAATCGATTAGTTGTAAATCGATTATTTGTAAGAGATATGATATAACCAGTGATGCCAATTTGGTGCATTTTGCAATAGATCTAGTGCGTTTATTGCTACTTTAGTGCAAAATTTTACTAAACGCGTGTTCTTATTTTTACTGATTTTTTTGAACCGTCTATTGCTTTTTTCATCAAATATTGGCATTTTGACTTTTTTTTTTAATAAAATCTAGTGCCTTCTGATATTTTGAGTTGGCAACACTGTTAACGAAACATCAAATCAGTATTGGTTCAAACTTTATATTCGTCGGTTGTCTTTAGTGGAGTTGTCAGCGTAAGTTTAGAAATGAATAAGTGATTTGTTTTATATATGCCAAAATGGAGTTTGCTAGTTTTTTTAGCATTGTTTTATTTTTTACAAGATGTAATAGTAGCAAAGGTATCAATGTACGTTGATTTTAGTCCAAAAACAGTTGTAGACTGGTTTAACTTTTTCCGTGAGGTATATATATATATATATATATATATATATATATATATATATATATATATAAATATATATATATATATATATATATAGCAGTATATATATATAAAGTATATATATATATATATATATATATATCTTTCTTGGCAGCTACTAAAAAGTCTATCAGTAAAAGTTAGGGCTAGTTTTTTACGGCTCAGTGGATCAGTAAAGTTTAGGGGCTAGTTTTTACGCACAAAAGGAGTCAACGAACCCCTAAAAATGTAGTATTTACCCTTTAGCTCGAGCCGACAATGAGGGGGACGTTTCTGTCTTCTGGAGGGGGATAATGAGAACCCCAAGACACCCAAATGTCAAAGAGCGGGGTTCCGAGACCATCCCCGGAGGGATTAGTCCCCTGCAGTCCACCTAGGAGTGTCATGAGACCCTGACTCTGACATCGGTGGACTACCCGTGGGTATTCGTTAGTGATATACCCCAAAAACAATAAATCCCAAAATGAGTACTTTTTTGGGACATTTGATTTACTATATATATATATAAGAAGAAAGAGTTATATATATATATATATATATATATATATATATATATATATATATATATATATTTATATATATATATATATATATGTTGTTATATATATACTCATGTATCGATATTACCAAATATCGATTTTATGTATCGATATAACAAAGTATCGATTTTCGATTTAATCGAACCCAACAAATATCGAAAATGAACTCTAAAAAATTAGTGCTGCCGAAAAATATATATATATATATATATATATATATATATATATATATATAGTATATATATATATATATATATATATATATATATATATTATATAATAGTTATATATATATATATATATATATATATATATATATATATATATATATGTTATATATATTATCACTAACTTCCTATACCTAGATTGGGGTGAGGTGCGTGGCATACACCGGACCAGAAAAGTAGTAAAAGAAAATGACGCAAGTCGAAAAGAATGTAGCCCCCCACTTACCGTCCCTTTTATACCCTAAGGTGGAGACTTTCTCTTAAGACCCCCTACTTTTTGAAAGCAAAATCAAAATTTTCACATTTGTTTTTTATTTTCTAAATTATTAGAAAAATGCCCCCTGAACATCATGGTGTAATTGTTTTTTTTTTTAAATTCTATTTGTTTTTTTAGATACAGAAATTTATTTAGAGGCGTCGAACTAAAAAATTTCAATTCCAGTCAAAATTGCAATTCCAGGTTTAGGATCAAAGCTCGAACAAAGTTTTACTTATAATTATAGAAAATCTAATATATTTTTTTCATATTCTCAACCTCAAACCCATTCTTCGGATTTTACTCAGTCAAATGAATGGAGTCGGAGTCGGAGTCGGAGTCGGGGCCGAATCCGGAGCCGGAGTCGGAGCCGGATCCTGGGTATAAATATTTTTCATGAAATCATTTTTTTAGATTAAAAATTTATTGCCAGAAGACTCGCTGAACAATTTTCAATTAGTGCAGAAACTTTAGTCAGATCTGGAGTCGAAGCCGAAGTCGAAGCCGGAGCCGAATCGTGTGTATGAATTTTTTCAAGAAATATTTTTTTAGGTAAAAAATTTATTGCTAGAAGACGTGCTGAACAATTTTCAAATAGTGCAGAAAACTTAGTCGGATCCGGAACCGGAACCGGAGTCGGAGCAGGATCCCGAGTATGAATTTTTTTTTAAGATATTTTTAGGTGAAAAATTTATTGCCAAAAAACGTGTGCACAATTTTTAAATAGTGCAGAAACCTATGTCGGAGCTGGAGCAGGAGCCGCAGCCGGAACCGGATCCAGGGTATGAATTTTTTTCATGAAATATTTTTTAGGTAAAAAATTTATTGCTAGAAGACGTGCTGAACAATTTTCAAATAGTGCAGAAAACTTAGTTGGATCCGGAGCCGGAGTCGGAGCCGGATCCTGAGT
Organism: Trachelipus rathkii; assembly: GCA_015478945.1. Classification (NCBI taxonomy): domain Eukaryota; kingdom Metazoa; phylum Arthropoda; class Malacostraca; order Isopoda; family Trachelipodidae; genus Trachelipus; species Trachelipus rathkii. The sequence goes on along the minus strand of JABUQX010145166.1, from coordinate 15,071 downwards.
ATGAATTTTTTCAAGGAATATTTTTTAGGTGAAAAATTTATGGTCAGAAGAATTGCTAAACAATTTTCAAA